>ML807319.1:74835-87015 GCA_009831015.1 Picea engelmannii
AGTCCCAACAGTAACCACAGTAGCAAAATCGGGTAAGGCAAGTGACAAATCAACAAATTACAGAGGTTCACGATGGCACAGGTTTCAACAATGGTGGAAATGGATGACTACGTGCCTGCTCAGTGTGAGAGTGAATGGGGCAAGGGATGGAAACAATGGTCAGAATGGTGAGTGAAACCTCACAATGATGGATTTTCCCACATAAATTTTCATGCATCTTGGATGACACTTGTCTCTCTAGGAGCTCATTCCTCTCCACTTGGAGTTCATTCCTCCCCCAAATGAACTTAGGATAATAATGTTTATTCCCCAAGATTTAGTATTTTAGGAAATACATTATATTATTCTATTTTTTTAAGCCCTCAAACTTAGCCCCTTTTTCCTAGCCTCTCAACCCCCTTCCCTTTCCATTCCTAGTGGAGCTTAGTCCCCCATAACTCTTTCTTCATGGTTGGTCTACACGCATCGATGTTTTTTTTTTATTAATTATCTACATAATTACATATACAAAAATAGGCTCATTGGCCTTAGCATCTAGGATCTTCATCCTAATTAATGCATAAGCACTCCAGCTTATAAATACTTGGCTCGCCATCCTTTAAACATCATTAAACATCATTACAATTCAACAGGGGCTCGACCTTGGGGTATTACAATCCCCTCCCCTTATTTATGCATTGTCCTCAGTACATCATATTTACATATTATAGCAATATTTTCAAAAGTATTCAAAAAGATGTGGGCATTTTGCCTACATAGCATATTCATGCTCCCAAGTTGTGTCCTCGGGACCATACTAGGTCCATTGGACCTTTACAATCCCTATGGATCTATTTTGAAGTTGTTTGATTTTCCAGTCCAAAATGCGTACCAGATGCACTTGAAAAGCGCTTTCTTGCTCCACCTGAATCACATTCTAATCAATAACATGATTAGCATAAGGTATATATTTATTAATCAATGATACATGGAATATAGTATGTATAGACATAGATGCAGGTAATGCAAAAATGTAAGCTACTGGTCCAATCCTCTCTAGTATTTCAAACATCCCACAATATATGGTTGCCAACTTGGAACAGTTTCCCAACTTCAGGGAACTTTTGTTGGCCTTCACTTTCAATAAAACATGATCACCCACTTTAAATTCCCTGTGATTTATGCACTTGTCAACATAGATTTTATGTCTGCCTTGGGAAGCCTTTAAATTATGTTTAATCTTCAACATTTTCTCTTCCATTTCTTTGAGAAACGTTGGCCCAATCACTTCTCTGTCAGCTGGGTTATCCCAGCTTACTAGTGTGTTTCACTTTCTGCCATAAAGTTCCTCAAATGGGATAATCTTCAGTGATGCTTGGTACTCATTATTGTAGGAAACTTCTACCAAGTGTAGATAATATTCTCATTTAGATGGTATGTCCATCACATACATCCTTATCATATCCTCTATCACTTGGTTCACTCTCTCTATTTTCCCATCAAACTCGAGATGATAAGTTGTGTTGAAGTTCATATTTGTTCTGAACCCTTTGAATAATGCCTTCCAAAACTTTGAGGTAAAATTTGGGTCTGCATCAGACACAATTTTCTTAGGTATGCCATGCAAGCGTGTTACTTCCCTCATATAAATATCAACAACATTGGTTTCCTTGTGAGTAACCTTCATAGGAATGAAATGGGCAGTTTTAGTAAGCTTTTCCACCACCACCATGACAGCATCATGTTGCTTGCTTGTTCTGGGCAATTTGGTGATGAAATTCATTGTCACCACTTCCCACTTCCACTCAGGAATGGGTAATGGTTGCAGCAACCCATCTAGGTGTCTATGCTCATCCTTGACCCTTTTACACTCCAAGAATTTAGAAATGTATTAAGCAATCTCCCTCTTCATGCCTAGCCAATAATATTGGTTCTTGACTGTTGAAACTATTTTATGATATCCTGGGTGTTGTCCATTGAAAATTCACCCCCTTCCTTTGCAAGGAAGTGATTGGGTGAGCAATTCTCGAAAACCCTGCAATGAATATTTTGTAGTAGCCAGCTAGACCCATGAAGGATCTTACTTCTATCACATTCTTAGGTGTTTTCCACCCTATAATAGCTTCAATCTTTTCAAGTTCCACTCCTATCCCTTTTTCAGATATGATATGCCCCAAACAGTTAATTTGGTTTTGATAAAATGATCACTTTCTCAATTTGGCATACATTTGGTGCTCTCTTAACACTTGTAACACCATCCTCAAATTATGCTCATGTTATTGATCTGACTTGGAATATACAAGGATTTCATCCAAAAAGACAATGATAAACTTGTCTAAATATTCCCAAAAAACACCATTCATCAAGCACATAAAAACAATTGGTGCATTTGATAACTCAAATGGCACCATTGTGAACTCATAATGACTATACCTTGTCCTGAAGGAGGTCTTGCTAATGTGTTCATATCTAATCCTTACTTGATGATATCCTGACTTGGTATCAATCTTTGAGAATATCCTTGGATCCTTTAACTGATCAAATAGATCATTGATCCTTGGCAAAGGATACTTGTTCTTTATAGTCACTTTATTCAATTGTCTAAAGTAAATACACAACCTCAATGTCCCATATTTTTTCTTCATAAATAAAACAGGGGCGACCCAAGGTTACACACTTGGGTGTATATACCCCTTCTTCAGAATCTCTTCAAGTTGCATTTGAAACTCCTTCAGCCCTGGTGTACTCATTATGTAGGGAATCATGGATACTGGAGTTTCTCGAGGCATCAAATTTATAGAAAAATCAAAATCTCTCTTTGGGGGTAGTCCTAGTATCTCCTTGAACACATACTCAAACTCTTTTAGGACTGCATGATCCTCCATATTTGGCACCTTATCCTTAGGTTCTTCCTCCATATGAGCTTCAAATATTTGGAAGCCCTTCCTGTAACACTTCTTCAAATGCATTTTTGAGATCTCTCAAACAGTGACTACCCTAGGAATTCCTTGGATTGTTCTTGGGTTCCCTTCCTCATCCAGGAAAGTAAATTCCTTGTTATAACAATCTAAGACAACATGGTATTGGTCCAACCAATCCATACCAATTAGAAAGTCATATGAACCCAATGGGAAGATTTTCAAATCTTCCTTGGTACTTATCGCATTCATGTCTACTGGACATGATTTAACCAACTCAACAACTTTTCTCTTGGCTCGTGTAGTCAATTGTACCAGCCAATATTTCTCATGCTTGATTCTTGGCAAATGAAATCTTTCCACTACCTTAGTATCTATATATCTATGACTAGATTCTGAATCTATTAAAATAGTAAAGGCATGGTTATTGACCATACCTTATACTTCAATCATGTGTGATTGAAATTATGCTTGCTTGTGTTCCAGGGCTGTATATATCCTAGGTACACTTATGCCCATGTCCTCCATTGTTTCAGGTTGATGTACATTGTGGGCAGCTCTCACTTTGTCACCTTTGTGAGCAAAATATATATACTCATGGTCTCCTTTATAGCCCCAACATTGAATTGGTGTTTTCCTTTGCCTTTTACCACCTACCTCAGCCATCTCGTGCTCTCTAAAATATGGTTATCCTTGAGGACTATTTCTTAAAAAGGGTGACTTGCTCCCCTTATTCCTCTGTTCTTTTTGTTATCACATGGGTTTGTAAAGGGTTTTTTTTCCCTTGGGAAGGGACACCATGGTGAAAAGGTGACAAGAAGCGGGAAAAAAACCCATAAAATAGGCTTATCCTAAGTTTTGGTGCTCAGGCATGTTATGCTAAGGGATGCGTAGATATGAGTGGCTAAGATATGCGCGCTCAGATCTATGGTGCAGGATCCATATTGGACCCCCCCCAAGATTCTACCTTTAACAGGGAGGGGGGGCGACTAGGTGGTTTTTGAGTGCGGGCCCCCCACTAATGTGGTGCCTCCTCGCTAACTCGAACCCCCCCTATACTAAACCACTAACCAACTCCCCCCCCTTCGAGTAGACCAATTACCACCTCTGTATACTGCCCTTTCCTCTTGATGACACCTTTCTTCCACTTTCCTGTCTCATCTCGATTTTATATCAGTGCCTTTCCCCTCTCTGCCGCTACCTCCCATGTGTCTCCCACTCCAGTTTCATGTCATGTCTCTTTCCCGATTCCGCTTCTCACCTTCCACCATCTGTCTCCCATGTCACCTCCACCTATATGGTCATCCCCACTCTCCCTCTACCACCGCATTCCCTCTCCTCACCACATCACCCCTACACCTTCCCACCTCAGCTCTCTCATGTTGGTGCCTACACTTTCCTGGTCACCACCTCACCACTTATAGCTATCCACCTGGACACCGAGTGTATGCCATAGCTCGTTGAGTTTTCACCATTCATCTCACCAGAGCCTTCTCGTCAACATCCTTTGTCCATCTGCTAGTCATCCTAACTAACATCTAGCAAAGCATAGATGACGAAAGAAAGGTCGCCACATCTTCCAGTTGCAGGCATTAACTCTTCCCACTCAGATCCTGATGAAGTAGTTAATGTAAAAATGGAAGGTGGGTGAGACATTGTCTCCTTAAATAGAAATATAGAAAAGGAAAAATGCAGAGGAAGAAAGTCAGTCCAGACTGACAGAGATCACGCCTGACAGAAGACTGCATGGGCAGACTGACCAACATCTGCATGTGCAGCCTGATAGAGAAGCTCATCAATGCAAATATTTGAAAGCATGACAGGATCGCCTCAGGTAGTCAGAGCCAGTTCAAAGTATATGTAGGCATTTTTTCCATTATGTTTAGTGTCGATGGTTGAGCTACACTCTCAATTTGTAAAGTTTTAGTAAAGCCTCTGGTTCTCTGGTTATGTATTCCTTTTTTAGACTTCTTGTTTAATAATAGTCATCTTTCTTTCCCACCTCTTTTGTCTTTGATACTGAAAGCTCAGGCATGGATGATCCAGTCGATTTGTTGTGATTGTGTTGCAATGTATGTTTGATTGCAGTGTTGTTGTAACATTTTCAGTTTTTTGAAGCTCTGAATCAAGAGGATATTTTCCTCAGAGTTTTTCTCTCCTCAGGCTACTGGAAGAATGGATTTCCATAGCAGTCCTTTAAATTTTCTCCTCAAGTTATTCCCCTTACTCACCCTTACTACAACTTACTGACTGAATTTAGATCAAGACCTCATCAGCCTATGCTTATCAGTCCAGTTTTCTGAGTTAAAGTGATACTATCCTGAGTTTGCATCCATTAGATCCCCTTTAAATTTATTCATCATGACATAAAATTGATGGGTATTGGGCTTACCTCTGCTACAATCCAAAGGTGACTTCTAGTGATAAAATTTCTGGCTTCGTTGTCGGGGACGAATCAAATATTTTTCCTAGGTAGAACGACAATGAACTTTTGATTCTGAAGGTGCATCAGACATCATAACCTTTGAATATTGTGCTTGCACCTGGTGACTCCACTGAGGCGACTCCACTGTCTTGACTCCACTATTTTAGTGCAGATGCCTACAACTATAGCCCCCCAAGAGAACACAATGATCTGATCTGTTCTTTGATGGTGAACAAAGTCCAAACACACTCATTCTTCATATCATTCACCTAGCGAATCCATGGTTAAAGGATCAATTGGTGAATCCACTGGTTCGAAATGGAAAAACTCTTGGCTCGAAGGTTTTCTCCCTTTAATTTCTCTATTTTTCATGGTTTTCCCAATTTTGTTCCCACTCCAAATGAATGGAGTGATTATTTTCCCATATTTAGAGAGTGTAAAGAGGACAACCCTACTCAACACCTCCATGAGTTTCATGAACTCATGCATCAGTGGGAGATACATCATGAATATGTATTAATGAATATGTTCATGTTCTCATTAGCAGGAGAAGTTCGTCAGTTGTATCACTCCTTACCTCTAGCTAGCATTTCCTCCCTAAGAGAATTTCATGCATCTTTCAATAGACATTGTCGAAATTTTTATTCCTATGAGTTTATTTGTCATAATTGTTGTGAGGAATATGAGGACAGTGATCAAGATATGATTGTTTTGAATGGAAGATGTGAGGATGAAAGCTATGAAATATGTGAGGAGGAAGGTTGTGAGGAGGAAGAAGATTCTTTGGGTGAGATGATGGAACTAGTAAAATCTCTCTCTCCCAAAATAGAAAGGTTGGAATCAGAACAAAGCACAGAGGATTCTCCAGTCCTTGAGACGGGTGTTCTTGATAGCCCTACGGATGGTGATAGTGTTGACGATTTCATAACTGTAGAGGCCCTACATTCTTCTCCCGATGTGCCTGTTGTCTCATATTTAAATGAATAAATAATGGTGTATTCGGATGAGGAGCAGTAGTGCCCTACATCACAATTTGTTGACCTGGGGAGCATCCAACCTATATATGACAGCTACGAATCAGATTTTGAGTTGGATATGCCAGATTTCCAAGAACATACTGCAAATTCCCATCCTCTGTTTTTTGAATAAAAATATTATGAGGAAATCAGCCATCCCAGGCCTAAAGAAAACGCTAAGCAGCAGATCGAAGAGCAAATATTTCCCACGGGTCCTGTTTATGATGATTATGAATTTGACCCTTGGGAGAGCCATGAAGAAGAGAAGGAGAAGTAAGAGGAGAAATTTATCTCTTGTCCATAGCCTGTAAGTGAGCATCCATCATCTGAGGTCAGTCATCCTACATCAGTTTCTCATCCACCTATGCCTACCAGAGATATTCAGCCATGTGTGAGCAGCTGCATGACAAATCAGGCTACATGTTATAAATTTTTTGTAGTTTGTCACTTGTCCTATGAGCCTATGAAGGAATACATAGATTTGTATTTCCTTCATGTTCTGAAGTCACCCAACTTTATACTAACCTCATAATTAGGAGGAAATCTAAAAAATGTAACCGTTATGCTATCACGGTTGCATTCTCTATTATCAATCATTGACAGAGTAAACAAATTCACAGCTAGGAAGTTTCTTGAGTGGCTATGGTGGAAGTTTTCTTTCACCTAGCACTGTGTAAAAATTAATTAGTCAAGGACCATACATAAATAATCTCCCTTGGAGAAAAGCTGACAAGAAGAGGGACACCATGGCGAAAAGGTGACAAGAAGTAGGAAAAAAACCCATAAAATAGGCTTATCCTAAGTTTTGGTGCTCGGACACGTTATGCTAAGGGGCACATAGATCTGAGTGGGTGAGATATGTGCACTCAAATATATGATGCAGGATCCATTTCAGACCCCCCTCGACCTTCTACCTTTAATGGGGGGGGTCCAACTAGGTGGTTTTTGAGAGTGGGCCCCCCACTAATGTGGCGCCTCCTCACTAACTTGGAGCTGCCCCACACTAAACCACTAACCACCTCCCCCCCCTCCGAGTAGAACACTTACCTCCTTTGTATACCACCCTTGCCTCTTGACGACACCTGTATTCCACTCACCTATCTCCTCTTAGTTTTCATATCAGCGTCTTTACCCTCTCCGCCCCTGCCTATCATGTGTCTCTCACTCCAGTTTCATGCCATGTCTCCTTCTCGCTTTCACCTCTCACCTTTCGCCATTTGTCTCCCATGTCACCTCCACTTATATGGTCATCCCCACTCTCCCTCTACCACTTCATCCCCTCTCCTCACCATATCACCCCTACACCTTCCCATCTCAGATCTCTCATGTCGATGCCCACACTTTCCTGGTCACCACCTCGCCACTTGTAGTTGTCCACCTGGATGTCGAGTTTACGCCATAGCTCATTGATTTTTTCACCAGTCATATCGCCAATGCCTTCTCATCAACATCCTTCATTTGTCTTCCATTTGTCCCTCCTAACATATAGAAAAGCATAGACGGCGAAAGAAAGGTCGCCACGTCTTCCATTTGCAGGAGTTAACTCTACCCACTCAGATCCTGATGAAGCAGTTAATGTAAACATGGAAGGTAGGTGAGACATTGTCTCCTTCCTTAAATAGAAATCCAGAAAAGGACAAATGCAGAGGAAGACAGTCAGTCCAAACTGACAGAGATCGTGTCTGATAGAAAACTGCACGGGTAGTATAACCAATGTTTGCATGCGCAACCTGATAGAGAAGCTCATCAATGCAAAGCTTTGAAATCATGACAAGATCGCCTCGGGAAGTCGGAGCCAGTTCAGAGTATATGTAGGCATTTTTTCCATTTTGTTTAGTGTCGATGGTTGAGCTACGCTCCCGATTTGTAAATTTTTAGTAAAGCATCTGGTTCTATGGTTATGTATGACTTTTTTAGACTTCTTGTTTAATAATAGTCAAATTTCTTCCCCAACTCTTTTTCCTCTAATACTGAAAGCTCAGGCATGGGTGATCCAGTCAATTTCTTGTGACTATGTTGCAATGTATGTTTGATTGTAGTGTTGTTGTAAAGTTTTCGGTTTCTTGAAGCTCTGAATCAAGAGGATCTTGTCCTCAGATTTTTTCTCTCCTCAGGCTGCTGGAAGACCTGATGTCCATAGCATTCCTTTACATTTTCTCCACAAGTTCTACCCCCTAATCACCCTTACTACAACTTACTGACTGAAGTTAGATCAAGACCTCATATGCCTATGCATATCAGTCCAGTTTTTTGAGTTAAAGCGATACTATCCTGATTTTTTATCCATTAGACCCCCCTTAAATTTATTCATCGTGACATAAAACTGATGGGTACTTGGCTTACCTCTTTGCAATCCAGAGGTGACTTCTATTGCTAACACTTTCTTAAACGTGTTCATGTCCTCCCAAGACTTCTGGAAAGTAGGCTTTCATTTATGTTGATCATAAAAGAATTTGTCTCTCCTTATGGTTTCCTCCAAAGTCTTGGGATCTTCATATTGGATCTTGACACTGATGAAAGTTGGCAGCCCACTCAGGTACCTATGAATCTTAAATGTCTCATCCTTGATGAAGGAGACATACTTCAACAGCTCTAAAAGTCTCCTTTCATATTCATCAATAGTCATGTTTCCCAGTTTGAGTTCAAAGAACTCTTTCATCTTTTTGTCATAATACCTCTTGGTTAGGTATTTATTCTCAAAATGCCTCTTGAATTCCTTCCAAGTCACATTTTTCTCTCTAAGGTGTTTCACTTGCACAATTTTATCCCACCACATGTATTCCTTTCCTTTCAGCTAATAGATATCAATTCTTCCTTCTACATGAGAAGAATAGTTATGCAATTGGATTTACTTTCTCATGCCCAACAGCCATGTCTCAACATCTTCATCCTTCTTGTGCTCTCCATCAAAAGTAGGAGGTTTGATCTTATTCATTTCTCCTTTCAACTCATCCACCCTAAACCTCCTATGCTTCCTGAAAGGGGATGGACTTGAGCTACTGTGTTCTCTCCTATGTGAACTCTTTTGGGATTGATGGTGATGTATGCTACCACTCCTTGATATTCCTTTTTCCTCAAGGGTCCCATGACTTCCTGTTTTGTGAGAGCCACTCTCCTTATCCAAATTCTTTTCAATTTTTTCCAGGCTCTGAATTAACTTCATGTTGAAGTCTTTCAGCTACTCTTTGGCTTTCATAAGCCTTTCATTATCATCCTTGTGGCTCTGGACATCTCTCTACAATTTTCTGAGGGTCTTAGCTAGATTTATGTCCTCCTCATTTCCTCCTCCATGTCCATTGGAGTTGGTTCCTTCCATACCCAAATCAACATTCAACCCTTTGATTTCATCCTCTTGACTATAAACTACCTTAGTATCATCCATCACTCTACACTTTGTGTTAATTTTGATCTGACAGTTGTGTTGAGGAAAAGATATGAAATGATCTTACTCAATCATTTTCAGATTCTACTTGGCTAAATCAAAATAGACGGGAATCTCACCCTATGTTTATAGCCAACAAAAATAACATCCTAACTCACAAGTATTAATTACCAGTGCTTAGGCTAGTATTTTATCAATAAAAATCTTGCTGGAAATTTAATTTTTATGTAATTTTCTGAATATAACGGTTGTTGAAATAAATGTAAAGATAGAAGTAAAGACATCGGGATGATAATCAAGATAGATGAGACATAATGAAATCATTTCTTTCATTCCAATTCACCAAAGAGTCATTCTTTTACAAAATTTCATGCATAAATTTAGGACCAAAGTCAAAGTTAGACATCCCTGATGGAACATACAAAAGGACCTCCGACAGAAAATCAAAAATAATATCTAAAAGTTGGATCAGCTTGCCACATATTGATGCCCACTCGACTCTGCACAATAGCCCTTGTCAGTCATGAAAACTAATTCACAAATAGACAAGTCTACACAAACTATCAAAGATAGATCAACACCTTTGAAAAAAAGTGTCTGAATGATGTAATTCAGTCCCAAATATTGTTGTCTACAATAAGACCCTGCTATCATAAAAAGAATTAGGCTTGTGATAAATTAAGGAATGAATGAAAACTGAACTATCTCATCATAAACTCAAAGAGAAAACCTTAGTATGCTTCTCCTTCTCTCCTCATGTTCCTCCCTTTTCTTTTGCCTTTAAGAAAATCAAAATTGGTTGAGGTAGTTGAACCATCTCATTAGTTAAGTTAACTAAAGATTCAACCAACTTTTTAGTTAAGGGAGAAAAGTAATAATCATAATAAGGGTTATAATAAATAATAACTAGTAGGTGGGACCCCTTCTGACTCCCTTTAGCTCATAACAATCATAACATAACTAGTTAGTTAAGAAAAACACACCTCCTTGTGACTCCCTTCATCATATTCACATTTGACAATTTAGTTCATGATATTTGAAATTATTTTCAAAAAACGATTACTCATATATCCAAAATAAAACATGTTGTCCAAAAATTCCTGAAGTCAACTGTCATCAACAATAGATAAAATAAAAACTCAAAAGCCATGTTTCCCACTCTAAGATGCAATCTTTCCTTGATTGTTTCTATCACCTTTCAATTTTCCTGAATTTTCCTTTGGCTACGCTAAGCCTTTAGGCCTAATCTCGTTGATCACATGGGAACAATGTAATGATCCCAAGCCATTATGCAAGGATCATCATTGTTTTGGTGTCTTTTTAAAACTGTTTCTGAGTGAGGTATTTCGTCAAACACTTTGTTGATCTACCCTTTAGATGTGTTTATATGTGTGTATGTAGCAAATAACAGAAAGAGATAACCATGGAACATACCTCAATCATATGCAATAAGATAGACAAGCCAAAACATCTCAATTCTTCTTTATTCATAAAATAGAGAAACTTGCTATAATGAAGATGTCGATCTGGAATGCTCAACAGATGGCCAAGAAGATAGAAAATAGATAAGAGCCGCTACAAAATGCTCCTGCTAATACAAAATATGCCTCCAAAGGATGAATGAGAAATGAAGATCAATACAAGCAAATCTGAATGCCAAACTCTCCAGCTGAAGAATTCCACGCTCCAATAGAAGGCTAAAACCCTCAATAACTCGGCCCTGCTGCCAAAAGTGTCCAATCACCCTAATAAATATGCCAACTGATAGATCGGGTGATGGTAAGAATAACCCAGGTGACTGAATCTCCAAGATCCCTCTCAATCTCTGTAGAGATGAAATCCCCCACTGAATGGTGCACCCCACTGGATGACTGAAACCCTAGATAATTCGGCCCTACTATCAAAAGTGTCCAATCACCCTAATAAATATGCCAACTGATAGATCGGGTGATGGTAAGAACAACCCAAGTGACTGAATCTCTAAGATCCCTCTCAATCTCTGTAGATCTGAAATCCCCCACTGAATGGTGCACCCCACTGGATGACTGAAACCCTAGATAATTCGGCCCTGCTGCCAAAAGTGTCCAATCACCCTAATAAATATGCCAACTGATAGATCGGGTGATGGTAAGAACAACCCAAGTGACCGAATCTCTAAGATCCCTCTCAATCTCTGTAGATCCGAAATCCCCCACTGAATGGTGCACCCCACTAGATGACTGAAACCCTAGATAATTCAGCCCTGCTGCCAAAAGTGTCCAATCACCCTAAAAAATATGCCAATTGATAGATTGGGTGATGGTAAGAATAACCCAGATGACCGAATCTCTAAGATCCCTCTCAATCTCTGTAGATCTGAAATCCCCCACTGAATGGTGCACCCCACTGGAATCCCTCAACTGGTGCGCCCTCTCTCTATCTGCACATGAAACTGATGTAGAATCCTCCTACAACTGAGTA
>ML807319.1:108171-120171 GCA_009831015.1 Picea engelmannii
TTGTTTTACCTGGAACACTTGTTTGAGACTAGTTATAGGACTAGCCAAAAACCCTATGTTCCAAAGGGTTTATCTCTGAAATTAATATGAAACATAAGATAAAATTCCTACCACATGTACCTTCATATGTCTTCTAAACATCCTCCATTTTTTTCTTTTTAAAGTGTCCCTGAAAAAAGAGTTATAGAAAAAAATCCCAAATGACTTTCTTGAAAAAGAAAAACCATAGGATCGACGCTTTGAAACCAAATGTTATGATCCAAATGCTTAAATTATCATAACATAACAGAAGTTCACATCATGTATAGCATTGTGAATCTGGAGAATAACTCCAAGATAGATAAGTTACACAATAACTCCTTAAAGAATAGGAACACCTTCTACAAATAACTAAATACCTTTATACATCACAATTCACATCTCTACAATAATGAATACATGATCTCAATAAATACCTATTCACACCTACACATGGGGCCCCTTTACTATTAGGTTGACACTATTACATCTATATTTACACATTACATGTACATGTATCCCCACATATAGCCCCCCTTGGGGGAATATCATATGCATTTAACCCTATATATTCCCCCTTTGAGTCATAACACGGGACCACTAGGATACTAGGCTATTGGGACTCCAAGCTTCAACCATGTGCCTTTAAGTACTCCATTATGGTATATCCACCAGATGATCGATCTCACTCGACTACCAGTCCCCTGCGACTCGAACCATACTCTTTTAACTTTTCATGGTGATCTAATATACAGGTCCCATCAGGCTCACTGGGCCACTGAGGCTTTAACACTACACTGAAACTCCTTTCTCTCAATCTCCCAATATGTGATATACTACATTGGGTCATCATGACCATAAGAGTATTGACCCCCCCAGGCCTTTAACACCTCTCTTTTACTCTGGGTATAGGATATCTGATATGGAACATTATACACTCTGGGTTCCGATCATCGGGTCCACCGGCCCTCCAACACTGCATCCTCAGCATTTTGTTTTGATCTAGTATATTTTTTATGAGGCATAGAACACAAGACTAAAACATGACACCAACATGGCTTTTGCGTGGCTACTGATGTGGCATCAGAGTTGGCCCACCGGGGAATCATGCCACTGAGCCCCTACAAATTAAACAATGCAATGCTCCTATATTCTATCAATATCTGATATGACAGTATGAATTGGGCCCCACTACCGACCAACATGCCACCGGGCTCCCAAAAATTTCAACATTGTGCAAAAAACCCTTTCGGTTCAATATTGGAACCTTTATTGTGGAACCATGATACTAGGTGATCATCCCACTGGATTATTATCCTACTATCCCATGGAACTTTAACTCCATGCACTCTATTTCAATATTATTATATCCGGTATTGGAACCATTCCACTCTATGCTCTAACCACCATGTTGATGTGGTGGATGAGGTGGCTTCTGCATGGATCTTCATATTGTCTTGGATGTATTCACGAAACTATCATGGCATGTGATGTGGCCTCCACATGGGTCAAGTTTGGTTGTTGATGTGGAATATGAGTTGGCCCACCTGAGCATCAACCCCTCGGGACATTAACAATTTGCTTTCACTCCACTCTTATGATATCCGATATGTAGATATCAAACCACTTAGGCACTAAGACATTGGGCACTCAAGACTTCAACGCACAATCAAATTTCATGAAAATATCACAATCTCATGCATGTTGAACCCCATGGCCAAAAATAAACTCTTCACTCGGGGTTTTGTAGCTCTTCCATTTGTATTCAAACTATGGTGTATTTATTTTTCCATATAAACCCAATAGAAGCAAAATTCCATATGCATGTGAGGTGTATAAATTTCATTATTTCTTCGATCAAGTCACTAGGATATTCATTTAGAGCTCATTTATGCTCAGGTATGCAACAAGGTCATTTCATCCATCTTCCAATCACACGATTTCTCCTCATGCATGTATAGCCTTGTTACGAGGAAAATCTCTCTATGGCTAGGGGAAAACCACAATTGATGGAATGACACCCTAAATCAACTATAATCTCAAGCATGTTGTATAAATTAAATGCTAACAAGAGAAGGATAGAATACTACCTCATCCGAACAATTGAAGAATACCATCGTTGAGCACGTGACCCAAAGATTTACACCTTCAACTTGTCTTCAAAAATGAAGATACGCAAGAATGTGGTATTGATATACAATGTTAGCATATAAATCAGCATAATCCATTAACATACATAACAAATACACCCATGGAAAGTAATATAAATATTTGCAAGATATCAATTGGACAAGAAGAGAGTATTTCTATTAATGCAATTAGTAGAAGTACATAGGTGACAAACGTCTGTAATGACACATATCGAAACCAAGAAACTAGGTCCCTCGAGTTGGACCTCCACCACTTCAATCCTCCATAAAGGAAAGGTCACATGTAGGTTTCAATGAGGTTCTCCATCACAAGATAGGAAGAGCTTGGGGACTGAACACGAGCAGTTCAAACTATCAAGGACAAAGGGATGCAAACTCAATTGAGGTGAAATGTCTACAGAGTATTTTTTCTCTCTATGATGTGTTGAATGTATTAAAGGCTTGGATATGGCTCAATTTATATCCTCCAAATGGAATTGAAGGGTCAAGTCAGAGCATTTCCAGTATATGGAAGGTCAAGGATCATGGATCTCGTGACATGGCATGGAAACCCAACGTAATTTTTATTTTTTGAGTGACAAACCTGATGTATGCGGGATGCAATGGAGTAGTCAGTGTATGGACGTGTGTTGCATAACTGTCAGGTCATGTACATGTTTTAAAAGGAGTATTTTATCTCTGGAGTGTGCATAAAAGGGGGAGATGAGGTCTGCAGAGGGAAATGGGAGGCCATCCAAGAAAGATGCATAGAGTGTGGCCAAAGTTTGCTATAAAACATACCCCCTAAAGTGTGAGGTCAAAGGAGTATCTGTGATGGCCGAAATACATTATAATTCCTAGAAGTGGAGTAATGAAGACTCATATGGAAGTACTAGTGACTCATGAGAATATTAAAATTCACAATGACTTTGTACACATGGTTTCCAATCTAAATTACATTGCAGATCCATGTGGATATATATCAAATAGTTGTTCATGGACATGAATAGGAAATACAAAGTAGACATATATCATATGCTTTCATAGCCACAAACAAGACACAGTGGATTCCAGTATCAAAATCAACCGAAGATATATGTATAAAATGGAGTACAATCTAATCTTCCATGATCACTGAAGTCATAAATGTATTGGTCTAATGAAATACATCAGCATATATGGGGAGTTGCTACTGTAAGTTGGAGGTCTTATACAGTATTTACCAAAGGTGAAAGTCTACATTATGTGAATAGAGGAGTTGAAGTCGAACACAATGATACTTCGTTTGATTACCGGTCATTAATGTATATCGTTAAAAAATGCGAGACAACCCACCGATAATGAAAGTAGGTGTCAAGGCATCGAGTACATTCAAAAAGTGTGAATAAGGGTGTTGAAGTTGAACACTTAAAGAATCCATAGATCAGGAGACATTAATATATTCGGAACTATCAATAGCAGGAGAACCTACCACTAATGACTGCAAGCCTCTAGGTACTCAAAGGAGTCTAGATCTTAATTCTAGAATAGATGAGATGAAGTCGACGGAAGGAGACCCGCTGAAACGAGAGAATTAAGGAATTTCTCATCATCCATCATGAGGTACAAATAAATATCTTGAGAATTAGGAGAATCTCATATGAATAGTATGTTCATGAACCAACAACCATGTGCATATCTTGCATGCACCAGATGCAAGTAGTGCATGAAAGAGACCCTTTGAATATCAGCCAATAAGGAAAATTGTTGAAAAAGGTGAGTAAACTACCAATAGGGATATTGGAATCCAAGACATTAGATGAATCCCAATGTGTGAATATATTTCTTGTCGTCGAACACAAGTGACACCCCCATTCAATGACCAATGAGGATATGCCATCTGTTTGGTTCAATGTTACCTACAAATGATGAAAGTAGGCCCAGGGTGCAAGGTAGGACAATTGTTTCATGTAATTCTGAGATACATTAAGGGTATGGCCGACATGAAAAGTCAATATTTATGAGTGGATGACACAGTATTTATACTTCCTTTGAACAAGAGCATGAGACATATGGATAACTCAGGTAGCATAAACTTAACACTAGTCATTGACAAAAGTTTGTGATGCAGAAGGCAGCATCAAAATCTCCATAGGGACTAGAAGAATAACCAGTTGGAGGAGTAACCTCTAAGTAACGAGGTCAGCTTCTTAATGTCATGTTAAACCCAAATCTTGTATGAAAATGGACTAAATAGTTTTTTCTTTGTTCAAAGGTGACACGAATTCTACCGATAGAAGACAATATTATTTTCTTGCCCGTCTTTTTTTTTGGTTTTTCATAGACAAAGAAATTATATGATACAGGATAGGAAATGAGTTTCATGAATAAGAAAATAGTTCCAAGCAGACGAACATACCTATTCTCAATGCAAGGGAATGCATGTGGGGCATGGACACTCGGGGGTATGTTTCCTCTATGGGTAAAGGGTGTCAAGCTGCAAAGGATATATGAGAGTCACTACTTGGCTAGTGATGAGAATTGTTGGGGAAAGAGGCTTATAATGAGAAAGTGGGAGCTAACAATAGGCTCAACAATGCAAGTAGGATAATGGGATGCCATTACAACTTAACTCAAAAATGTCATTTTTCATAGATTTAGTCCCCTAGGCCCAATAAAGTATAAAATAATACCCTCAAGAACTCTTCTAGCCAATGGTGACTAGAGTATTCTTTTTTCGTAAATAGTCTACTTAGTCTGGAAAATATTTAAACTTATACCAAATATATGTCCCTTCAAAACCATTTAACGAGTGTGAAAGAGACAAGTTCACTCAACAATCTTTTAATTTTTTCAGGAGTCGGAAAAGACCTTAATCAAGACTCGGGGGGAATCCCATAGGTAGTAGTCATAATGATATTGAGTAAGAAAAATGGGGTTCAAATGCAAAGTCATATTGGGACTATAAGGAACTCCTGGTCCTATTGAGTAACTTTGGCATGGGCACCAAATGACAAAAATGATTCTAACTAGGGTACCCATGTTCGGTAAGTCACTACCACTTAATAACGACACTTCTAATAGCAGTAAGAAGGTTTTGTGTCGCTAATAAATGGGTTCGTACATAGGGAATATGAATCACGGTCATAGGATGATGCTGAAATACAAAGTGGGGTGAGAACCTATCCTATATTTCGGTGACGGAATATACCTATCGGAGGCACCCATGGACTATATGACATTGGAAATCTATTAAATAACCCTAGACAAAACCAGGTCTTTCACTGTGTTATTAGTCCATAGGAAAAAACTATAAAAATTGGTTTTTATATATTTCATTTTTTTGTGTTTTTCAATTTGATAAAGGAAAACAAAAAACATTTGGTCTTCGGCTTGACTTATATATGTTACAATGGATGAATGTATAAATGTATTTTCTTTACTTAGTTATGTGACAAATGCCAATCTAGAATTTAATTAGCATATGCATTGGATACTTGATTAGAACTTCTAGGGATGTGATTATAAGTAAGAAAATCAAAGTAACGTTCCAAAATTCATACCCATAGGAATCATCAAAGTAAAGTAGGATCTCTCACATGGTAACTGGCATTCAACTGGCATACAACTAACTAGGATTCCAAGTGAACTTCTAAATATCAAAATCCAGGTGAAATGGCATTGTGTAATATCTCTATAATGGTGATATACTCAACCACATTATCTGTTGATGGCTCTAGACAAACGTCACCTCAAGACACCAGTTGTCCCTCATGTGAATAGATAACCCAAGTGGAAAAATACAAGTTCCACGTATGATGACTGGCACCATCTGTGAATCCTAAGTATACCAAATAATTCATTGACATCTTCCAACCAAGGGAAAAACACAATAAGAAAGCCAATGATGCAAAAGAGAAAAGAAAAAAGAAGTATATACACTAATATACAAAGGCCACACCCAAGTTTGAGGGATCAAGCATAGTACCTTTTAAGGTAGATCGCATTTCTAGGCTCATCTAGCACATTCCCCTCATAATATTCTAATTCATAGGCTCCTTTCTCTAGAACATTCCGCGTGATATAAGGACTGTGCCACATGCAGTTGAAATTTCTTACCCCTAGTGGTTCCTTGGCTTTGTCATAAAGGAAAACTAAGTCACCCTCAACGTACTTCCAGGGACAGATAGACTTATCCTATTGGACCTTAACAAATTTTTTATTCACTTCGGTAGCCATAGAGATGTCTTGACGCTGCTCATACAGGTGCTCTAAGTGTACGAGGTGTTCTTCGAGATCAATCATGTCAGGTAGGAGCTCAATTGACAATTTTAGTGAAGGGATTTTGCATTCAGTAGGAATAATCGAATCCACATCGTGTACTAACTGAAACTGTGAGAAACCGGTGGAAGTCTTTACCATATTTAGGTATGCCCAAAGTGCAAGGTAAAACATCACATGCTAGTTAGATTTACTCTAACTGACAATTTTTTGCAAAATGGTCTTTAGATTTTTATTCACAACTTCTACTTGTCTATTTTCCTGGAGATAATAATGGGAAGAATGATCATGTGTAAAACCCAATTTTTATTCCAACTCTATCATCATCTCATTCTGGAAGTAACTGCCATGATCAATGAAAATATATTTTGGGATTTCAAACCTAGTTATAATTTGATTGAATACAAAAAAATATGCAGTCTTACCATCGAATTTAATGGTAGCCATGGCCTCATCCTATGTAGTGAAATAATCCATGGCCACGATAATATTTTGGTGCCCCCCATCTGAGGTTGGGTTGCAGTTTATAAAATCCACTTGCTCCTTGGTGAAGGGATGACTAGGTGAAGAGGGGTTGGGTGTGAGCGCATTTTTTGAGCGAACACCTGGCAAAGATGACACTTCTTAATCGTTTCAACTCAATATTTAAAAATTGACGGCCAAAAATAACTGGATCGTAATATATTTTGGGTTTTTGCAAGCTCGGATAAATGAACACCAGAGGCCCCACTATGAAATTCATTGAGAAAAGTCTCATCATCCTCGTGAGTCAAGCAACAATGTAAAATATTATCCATCCATCAACAATACAAAGTGTTGTCAATAATAAGGTAGTTGTTAGCCTGATGGCATATGCGTTGTCAATCTTCTCTCGACAGATGTTGGGGGATCTTCAGGGTTTGAAGGTAGATTAAAATATCTCAGTACCAGTGGTACGAAGACGAGATAAGGAAAATATATTCATCTATGAACAAATCATCTTGAAAAATATCCTCATCCAATCTAGGGAAGTTCGACATCATTTGTGCAAAAACAATCCACTTATTATATTTCCCCACTATGATACACCTATTAAGGACGTATTGAAATGGATTGATATCTGCAACCACATTTTTTTTGCAGAGTAATATATAATGTCGTAATCTCTTAACTGCATGTACATTGACCAAGGCTAGCTTCTCTACGTGAGAGTATTTGAGTTCAAAACCAACTAGATTTTGACTAAGGTAGTAGACAGCGTGCTCATGGAGCTCATCGTCCTCCTAAACAAGTACCATACCAACCGTCCCTTCGGATGCGGTGATATAAATTAAAATTTCACTATTGTAGTTTAGGGGCTTCAGCAAAGGCATTTATACCAAGGATTTATTAAGAGCATTGAAGGATTATTGGGCTCACTCGTCCCATATGAACAGAGTGTCCTTCAAAAGACGCATGAAACCTTTAGTTAAATTGGCATAGTTAACTATAAAACAATGCAGGAAGCTATCCTTCCCATGTAAACCCTAAAGTTCTTAAATGTTGTGTGGGGGATGAAAGCAAAGTATTTCCTCAACCTTTATAGGATCCACCATGATCCCATGCTCATAAACTATGAATCCTAAAACACAACCAGACCTAACGAAAAAGATGCATTTGTGAGGGTTCAACCGAATGTGATAATAACGACATCTCTCAAATACAATTCGAAGGTGATTTGAGTGATCTACTCTCTTGAGAGAGTGAGCAGGAAGATCATCTAGGAAAGCTTCAATGACATGCTTAAGATCATGAAACACAAAGGTCATGACACATTGGAAGGTCGCTCTGACGGTTTTAAGACCAAAAGGAATTTTTTGATATGAAAAGGTACCTCAAAGACAAATAAGCATTGTCCTGTGTTGATCCTCAGGCTTGATCTGAATTTGATTATAACCTGAAAATATGTCCATAAAGGAAAAGACTTTGCTTCCCACACACTTGTCAATAATCTGGTCAATAAAAGGAGTGGGGAAGTTATCTTTAGGATAGGATTTGTTCAGGTCCCTAAAATCCATACACATGTGTACGGTTCCTTTCTTTTTATCTATAGGAACGGGTTTGGACACCCATTTGGACAAGGGAACCGGGTATATGAATTCATCATTGAGCAAATTCTCCACCACTGCCTTAATAGCGTGGGCCTTCCTAATATTAACAACTCTAAGACGTCTCCGAGCAAGTTTAGCATTTGGATAAGTTTTAATATCATGTTACACAATGTTGGGGTTGATCTCTGGCATCTCTTAGTATGACCAATAAAATACATCTCGAAATTATTTGAAGAGATTAGTGTAGATTTGAATTTCCTTAGGCAAACAATCTACATGGATATATACATTCTCAATTTTACTAGGGGATTGAGAGATGTCAATCTCTACAATAGGAGAAAGGTTCACCATGTTTCCTTTGGCATAAACACCATGTGTATCTAATAGAACCACATCTTAACCAACCATATTACTCAAGGTGCGCCTAAATTCATCATGTCCAATACTAACAATCTCTGGAAGAAAATAGGATCGTTGATGCATATCGTCCCAAGGCCTATTAGGACCAAACATGGCCTCTAGGATGGATTTGTCTGAGGGAAAATTATCTTAAAGGAAATGATGTGAACAAGATGATTGAACGAACCATATGGGATCTAAAATGGGATCCACCTCGTCCATCCGTGAGAAGGATCTAGGTCAGCAGTAGCTTCTACAATATCTTGGTACGCAACTTCTATTGTAGACAATGGAATCACCATATTGATGTGTGAATGACCTTCCTATGACATATTCTGGGAAGGTAGGGTCCAAGTGTCATTGAAATATGAAGTACGCAAAGGAACATTTCTCATCGATGATGAAGACTAACAAGAGATAGCATAAATATATGCATTTGGTGCTATGAAATCAAAAGTACCCATTAAGGAGGAATACATCCCAACACCAACATTCTCAGTTTCCTACTAAGAATTATCAATAATGGGAACTGAAGGTCCCACTGATGCATTAGGGCCATGATGCACAAAGGAAAATTGGTCAATCATCACAATATTTACTTCGTGAGGAAAGAATAGAATATGGAAACTCGATGACACAACGACTTTCATAGCATAATTCCAATTACGCCCTAGTAGTAGATTGTAGTCAAGAGGTGCATCAACCACCTAGACCTTGACCTCCATAGTATTTCTACCTAACTGGACTGGGAAAGTGGGAAGGATACCATGGGGTCTAAAATAACTCCCATCGAATGCAGTCAGCATGGTCATGGATTGAGACAGCGATGGAGATCCAATGGCTTTCCAATAGGCTAGAGACATTGATAGCGGGGAAAGTCTGCCTATTACTGTATTGGGTAGGAGTATAGGCAGAGCATCAATCTCCCTTAAAATATGGTTCTATTTGTATACTACCCTAAATAATCTGAACTTAAAATACAAGAGAAGGAAAATAGGGTGTACCTTAGGTCTTTTTGGTTGATGTTGACCTCCTTCTCCATTGTAGTTTCTTGGATTGCTAGTCTCCTCCCAAAGTTGACCTGCAAAAAATTTAGACAACAAAGGTACAAGATATTTTGTCTCTACTTATCAATGTTAGGGTTCAGATATAATTGTAAATTCATTAATCAATTAAGAACAAAAACAAAATATTTGGGACAGAAACAAAACTCTTTTATTTAGATGTGAAGATTACAAAAGTTACAACCTTCTTGTTGGAATACACTCCTCGAACCTAGTATGGGATCCTCTTAATTCTTCTCCAAGTGCATCATTCCCATAATACCTCTAAAAAAAACTAATATCCTTAGGAAATAGGGAATGGATTGTATAGGGAGAGGGATGGAGGGGGAATGTTGAGGACAAATCTCAGAAAGGGATGCAAATATTAGGCTAAAAGGGGAAGGGGTTTTGGTAGAGTTTCTATGTTCTAATGCTTGATCTTAGAATGGGACCCCAAGAGCTCATTTTATATGACAAAAGGATATTTATTCATTTTTTTGATGGGATACAATGGGTGAATTGGTTGGGAAACCCTCGATATCCTATAAACTCCATCGAATTCCAAATTTTTATTTTTTGCAACTTTTGGATGTAAACATGAGTTGTTTAGCATGTAGCTAGTGTATGTACATAGAATTTCTAGTATGAAACTAGTGTATGTACATGGGAAGTAGTGCATCAAGGCGCATACATGCTCCAAAAAATGGTTTTTTAAAGAGATATCCTTAGCAATAATTTGGCAAATTGTGAAAGTATAAAGCCCAATTCCATGTATGCATAGGTAGGGAATTTTAAGGCTATAACAGATTCCCCCTAATGTGTGATGTCAAAATAAAAATTGATGGCCGAAATGCATTACAATATATTTACCAATGGGAAGGCATGGATTCGAGTGAGCCCGAGACCAGAGTTTGGGAGGTCATTTTCTGCAAAAAAATAATAATCTCTCTAAGGTGAACATACCCATGTTTAGTATGAACTAATCATGGCTGCCAATGAAGTACACTGCAGATCCATGTCATATATATGTCTATATAAAGTGTAGTCGTGACCAATACACATCGGATATACATCTCAAAATCACTCGATGATATTCAAATATAATACCATATGCACATTCAAGAATCATCAACACTTGTGGTTGGAGTTGAGGAGTTCATAGCTCGAGCAAAACCTTTAATATCTTCAACAGCTCAAGTAGGATTACAATATGAATGTAATACTCACTACTATGAGGTATTCGACATGTCGTCGAGGAAAGACGAGAGGATCTCGATCATTAGGCACAGAACTACGTTGAATTTGAATATGGACTTGACTAGACTCATGGGATGGTCAATTAATGAAATTCAAGATACAAACTGCAGAATGGCTGACTCAGGTTGGATTAAACTTCCATTGGACAAAATCACGAAAGATGATCAGACTCACACAGCGTAACATTGACACAAGTCTGTGATGCAGGAGGCACTACAAACTCTCCATATGTTTGGAAGAGTAACCAAACAGAGGAGGACACAGCTTTATGTAGCGAGAAAAAATTCCTAAGGTCATACTAGATCCTAATGCTTGGCGAACAAACGGAAGAATGTGCTTTGTCCAAGGGAAACTATCTTGTTTCCAAAAAAAGAATTGATATATACCATCTCCTCTTTCTAGAATATTTGATTTTTTTTGTCTTTTTCAAATGTTTAATGAGCTTGAAAAGGGATAAAAGAATTCTATGATACAAAGGAGGAACGAGTGTTGTGAGAAAACAAACTGGTTCCAAGCACATGGAACATATTGATACTCAAGGCAAGGATACATGTGTAGGATAAGAACACTCAGGGAAAATTCCTCCATGGGTCAAGGTGTCAAATTGCAAAGGAAAAAAGCGTTGCAAGGCTTGCATATAAGGAATTCTTTAAAGGTTTAGTTGAGAGAAAAATGGAGTTGGTATTAGGCCAAAGATGCAAATATGAGACCCACAATGTGATTAAGAACGACACAACAAGACTCCTTCCATGTGAATTTTTATGAGCCTAGAGAAGGTAAGATCAGTGGTTTTTTCACATTTAGAGAGTCTGAAAAAATGTTAAA
>ML807320.1:0-19942 GCA_009831015.1 Picea engelmannii
TTGCAAATCTCCATGCAAGAAGGAAGATTTAACATCCATCTAATGGACCTCCCATTTATGTGAGGAAGTAAGGGAAAGAACAAGGCGGATGGAATTCATTTTGTCTACAGGGAAAAAGGTTTCATTATAGTCAATTCCTTCAACTTGGGAAAATCCTTTGGAAACTAACCGAGCCTTGTGTCTTTCAACACTTCCATATAATGCATACTTAGTTCTGTAGACCCATTTACATATGACAAGTTTTCTTCCTTTTGGAAGAGGTACAATATCCCAAGTATCATTTTCCATTAAAGAACAATACTCTTCATTCATTGACGTATCCAAATATGGATGACTTGAAGCTTTTGCAAATGTCTTTGGATCATGAGTCTCTAAAAATTGATCCAAAAGAGAAGAGGCTCGCTGGAACTGTGAACATGTTCTACAATGATCTGAAGGATCACCACCAGCTGCTTCTCATGTTGAATGGACCCATCTAGGAAGCGGTGGAACTGGTGTTCGTTCAAGTTCCAAGGACTCATGTGGAGGAAGGTGAGCAGGCGGAGGTGGATTTTCATCCTCATTTCCATCATCTAAAGAAGAAACCAAAATAGGAACAGAAGAAGGCACAAACTCTGAATATGGCTTGGAGACCGAAGAAGGTGCAATCGTCGAATTAGGATCACAAGCCAAGAGATTTTCATCAAATTTAACATCTCTTCTAATAATAAATTCATTACAATGTTGTTGAAGAAGTATATAACCTTTGACATATTCAGAATAACCAACAAATATACACTTCTCACTTTTAGGTTGTAATGCTTTCCTTTTCTCATTAGGAATGTGAGCCCATGCTATACTACCAAATACACGGAAGTGACTTACATCTGGTTTAATTTTAATCCAAGCTTCTTTCGGTGTTATATTTTTAAGATCCTTTATGGGAGTGTGATTGACTATGTAATTTGCACAGTTGATTGCTTCCTCCCAATACTTTAGACTTAATCCCTTAGATTGGATCATACAATTATCCATTTCTTTTAATGTGCAGTTCTTTCTCTCAGCAACACCATTTTGTTGTGATGTATATGGAAAAGTGTGTTGCATTTGGATGCCCTATGTAGTGCAGTAACTTGTAAAATTATTGTTCACATATTCGCCTCCATTATTTGTTCTTAACTTTTGAATTTGATGTCCAAATTTCTTTTCTACAAGAGCCTTGTAGGCCAAAAACTTGTCAATAACTTCTCTCTTAAGTTTTAAGAAGTAAACCCAAGTACGTTTGAAAAAATCATCAATGAAAGTTAATAAATACTTGCACCTAGAAAAAGAAGGAGAAGAAAGTGGACTACAGAAATCACTGTGAACAAGCTGCAAAGGGCTCAAGGCATGCCAATAGGCATGTTTGTCAAAATTTTCCCAATGATGTTTGTTGAGAACACAACTGGAACAAACACCATCTCTCCATGAAACAGGAGGAAGACCAGTCACCATATGTTGATTACATAGTTGCTGCAATGAGTGATAGTTTAGATGACCAAACCACTCATGCCAAAGTTTGCTCAAGTCGTCACTATGAGCAACAAAAAATGATGAAAAATATGATGACCCAAAGTTTTCAAACTCTTACAACTTGGTAATATCATCACCAATTCTAGTTGCAAGAACATGCTTAGGATGTTTTAGATCCTTGATTACAACTTGGTGAGGTGAAAACTCTACGGTTTTACCTTCACCTGAATGAGTGATTTGATATACTGATAGAAGGTTACAAGAAAGACTTGGAACACATAATACATAATGAAATGACCATTATCTACTTGAACTATTCCAGTTCCTACAACACTAAGATATCTATCATCACCAGGAAATATTTTATTGGTGTTACATTCATTTAGAGCAGAAAATATGTTTTTATCCTTAGCGATATGATAAGATGCTCCTAAATCAATAAGCCACTCATAAGAAGAAGAAGTAGATGTTGTATTGAAGGAGAAACCATAAGAAGAAAGTGCATGTCCATGAGAAGAAGAAGAAGTAGTAGAATCAATACTGATGTTGTGCTTCTTCATCACTGCTTCTAAAGCTACCATCTTATTGAAACATTTGGACTCATCATAACCAACTTTATCACAAAAGTTGCAATTCCTGTCAGTCTTCTTATTTTTATATTTTTCTCATTTGTCACCATCAGGAGCTGAATCTATCTGAGCGGGTTTGGGACCCTTATGTTGCTTGTTGTTGTAGCGAGGATGTTGCTTCTTGGGATACTTGGGTTTATCTTTCTGCTGAGCAGCTAAATCTTTGTTGGAGGTACCTGCAGTACTAATCACTCCAAGTTGTATAAGATTATCTTCCTCTCTAATTAAATAAGAACAAAAGGACTCAAGAGTGGGTTTTTTATAATATTTCCTTAAAGCCTCTCTCATGGCATAAAAGCTAGATACAAACACAAAATATGCACTACCTAGCTTAGAAAGAATAAGATAGATGCAATGATCTTCCTCCATGTCTATATCACATTCCTCACATAAAATTCTGAGTGTTTTAAACTTAGATAGATAGTCTCAAAGGAAATAAAAATCACTTGGACTTAAGGTCAGTACTTGATTTTCTAACTATTGTGCTCGAATAATATTGAATTTACCAAACACAGATTCAATCTTTTCCCAAGCTTCATGGGGGTCATCAATTTCTTTAAGGTGGAACCTTAAATTAGGAGAGATGGACATTCCAATTAGTCCATGTTCTTCGTCACTCCTATTAGCCCATTTTAATTTCCTATCATCATCAATGGGCATTTTTTCCTTGCCCAAGGTAATCCGGTACAAGCCTTTACTTCTTAATAAATCTTTCATATGAGATTTCCATTGGAAGTAGTTGTTGTTGGTAAGAAAGATATTACTTGTAGAAGCCATATTAAATATGCAGATAATATGGATTTAAAAAATAAACATGATCTTTATGGAAAGAGCTCGAAAAGTTATGCTTTTTAAAAAAAAATGGCACTGAAAATAGACTTCAGATGTGAGAGTTATGCCCTTTTTTTAAAAGGCATAAATGGTAACCAAGAGACCACGTGATAGTGTATGTTGCTTTATGAAGTGACCCACTTTTATAAAGAGAAGTGGGGATCACTTTTACAACGAAGTTACTTTATAAAAGAAAAGTTGCATGAAAAATAAATAACTCTAAAATAAAGTATTAAAGCTATTGATAGTGGTTCACTTTTATACTTGAAGTGAAATACACTTTACAATTTGAGCATGAACTTTTTCAAAAAAATGTAACAAAAGAGAGACTTGAACTCAAGACCTATTACTTAATAAGGAAACTTCTTGTTGTTGCTTTTGAAGACGGCCTTGGAGAGCGTTCTTAAAAAAACTCTTTTCACAAAAGAAAAAAAAATCGCTTCTCAATGACAACAAGGGTTAGATAAAAAAATTATCTTCTTAATGACAACAAGGGTTAGATCTCGGTTAGTTTACCTGGAAGATGCACATTTTCCTATTTGTTTCTGATTTTTTGAGATCGCACAGAGCACGGGGAAAAGAGCATACACAGATCTAAAAGAGTAGCACCTAGAAATAAATAATACAAAACCGAAATAAAACAAAAATAATACTCTAAAAAAAAAATTTAAAATGTGTATGCAGGCTTTATACCGGATCTGACTGAAATGGTTGTATCTAGGGAAAAAGAAAACCTTTTCGAGTGAAACAAAAAGTTTTCCTGAATGAAATGAGTGCTCCAGACGCAATGGAACGGTCCTATTAGCCCATAAATGTACGTAAATGATATAAAATGGATATGAAACAACTTAGCTTCATGATCTCGATCTACAACAGGAGCGGGTCTTCTAACAGGCCATGATACCATGTTCGACAATATAGGTATTCCAACAGAGGATGAACACCTTCAGTAACCACTCACATAACCAGATCAAATATCAACACACTGATGTTTTTACGTGGTAAAAACCATACGGGGAAACATCCACGGCCCCAACCAATGCGACCACTTGGAGCAGTTTATTAATGCAAAAGAAAAAAAATACAGAGAGATTTTACAAGAGAGTTTCTCACAATCGATCATCAGAAAATGACCCTCCATGCTCTTTAAATAGAGATCATGGATCAATCAGTTGTTAAGACACGGATCAATGGTTGTTAAGATCAATGAGAGTATGAACCATCGGATCACTCTATGTCGGGAACATATCGTGACCATCAGATTTCCTAACTACAAATGCATACTAATGCATACTAAAGAAACACACTAAGAAACACATGTTTACCTAATGACACCTTATACCAAGTAGATCTTAACTAACTCCTAAGTGTCTAAATATCCTAACAATTTATGAGTGGCAATCTTAGCCCCCAAGGCTAGTTTTCTACAACATATTTCCAGCAAATACTTAAGGTTCAAATCTATCAAATTATGACCTCTCTACCTTAAGTGCATAGCTTAAATATGAATGTATCAACGTAATAGTTACTTTATTTACCAATTTGTAGAAGATGAAAAAATTCCTCCTCTATCATATGACCTGCTTCAATGTAGTTGTTTGTGACACACTCTCTCATTTATCCAATGCATTATGACTCCATTAGCTCACGTTTGATAGGAACTATTTTCCTTCCATCTATTTTTATCATTTTTTTGTACTTCATTTTCATATATTGTCCTCATCTTGACATCTTCCAAGTATTACTCATGTATTTACATACCGGGGTAAGTACATAGTGAATGGTGCAAATGATGATAGGATACCTGATAGAAATTTGTGGGGAGTCCAAATTTGTTTTTAATTTTTTTTTTAAATCAATATAGTGTTATCAGATGTCTGACCCCGTGAACTATGCATCTGACAGTAATTTCATAGGTCCGACACCTTATGGATTCAGATATCTGACTTCCCAAGAGAACATGATGGTCTGACTCCATGAATTTTGCATCCGACGGACAGACTATAGGTACGACACCCCTATGAAGTCGAATATCTAACCCCTATGGGGTAGAATGATCTGACAGTTGTGGAAATCTGATAACCGACTTCTGCTATTATGTGTCGACTAACCGACCACATCCCACCGACGCTTAAACAAAATGAATTATGTCCAATTTTAGACGTGTAACTGTTGAATTTCAGACAAATTAGTCGTCGGATTTTGGGTTCAAATGTAGTTGTGAAGGAAATAAATATCACCATCATTCATCCTTTATTTGTAGTATACAATCTCTACTAGCCAGCATGAAAGCATCACTAGTGAGCCCACCACAATGGAATATTTCAAGTAATTGTTGCACTTTTACTCCATAATTTATGATCTTAAAATTAATTATATGACCCTCTACGTTTTTTCTCATAATTTAGGGAAGACTAGCAAATATTCTAGCTTCTCCCACTGAGTCACCATTTGTTATGCCCACACAACACCCTCTCTAATCTGTTCTCTTGCCTTCTCCCTAAGAGAATAAATTGGTCCCCCTTATTAAACGTTTATACCTAAAAACCTCTCAGACTCTCTCATGCAACTGGAAAAGCTCAAATCTCTCTCTTCCCACTCTTTATACTTTACCATTTGCAAAATTTCTTCATGATCTCTCACTTGCCCATTTTCTTAATTCCCAAATTTTTGGTTTTATCCATATCAGTGAGTTAGTGATTAAACCACTGATACAACAAAGTGTGAAAAGTTAATGATGTTTATTAATTGGGTCGGTTGTCATTAATATCAACCCTTAAAGCAAGTCTGATAGCACATTTTGGTAGCCCCAATAATATGGTTAAGGGACTCAAGATTGTTTTAGGTATAAATGTATGCAGATCAATTTATTTGCAGGTAAGACTATTCTATATGGATATTACATGTCATTCTATTTCCGATTATATGTAGAACGTTGCATAAATCCTCACAGTTAGAGATTTATGGCCTTGTGAAGTTGGAATGTTACGAGTAAAATCTCTCTATGGCATGGGGTGAAACACAACAGACATAAATGACTACAGAAATCAACTCTAACCTCAAGTATTCTATATAAACAAACATTCTAACAAGACAAGATAAAGAGCCTACCTCGTCCGGACATTTGATGAAGTACACCGTTGAGCACTCGACTCAAAGATATATACCTGTAACTTGTCCTCAACAACCAATATACACAAACATATGGTGATAATATATAAAGTTAGTACATATAATAGAATAATCCATCAATATTCATGACAAATATGCCCATGGAATAATAATTCAAATATTTGCAAGACATTAATTGGACAAGAAAAGAGTATTTATATTAAAATATGATCAACAGAAGTGTATGAAGGAAAAAAATTTGTGTCAGTACGTATCGAAACTGAGAAACTAAGTCCCTTCTAGCTGGGCCTCCACCACTTCAATACTCCACCAAAGGAAAGCTCATATAAGAGAGAAAATGAGGTTCTCCATCAAAGAGGGATGAGCTTGGGGGATGAACAATGTGTTCAAACTTTAAAGGACAAAGGGATGCATACTCAATATGAAGTGAATAATTTCTCTAGAGTAACTTTTCTCTCAAAAGTTGAATTCTTCCCCTTCTTCCACAGCTTGGATATGGACCATTTATAGCCTTCAAATGGAACTGAAGGGACGATTTAGAACGTTTCCAGTATATGAAAGGTCAAGGATCATGGATCTCATGACGTGACATGGAAACCAGACACCATTTTTTATTTTGGGCACAAAACCCAATGTACACGGGTTGTAATGGTACAACCTGCATATATGCATGATGTATAGTTGTTAGGTCTTGTATATGTGGAAAAATATAAATTTTAGCTCTTGGATTTTCAGAAAGGGACTTCAAGTATACATGGGGAAATGGAAAACACCTTCTGAGAAAGTTCCATGGGGTGAGGTAAATATTGCTATAGAATATGCCCCCTAATGTGTGAGTTTAGAGGAGTATCTGCGATGGCTGAAATAAATTATAATTCCAAGAAGTAGAGTAATAGAGACCCAGTTGGATGAACTAGTTGCTCATAAGAATATTACAATCCATAATGACTTTGTACACATGGATTCCAATTTGAATTACACTGCAGATCCATGTGGAAATATACCAAATAGTTGTTCATGGCCATGAATAGGATATACAAAAGTAGATGCATGCCATAGGTTTTCATAGTCACGAACAAGGCCCAGTGAAAACCAATCCCAAAATCAATCTGAAGATATACGTATACAATGGAGTACAATTTGATCTCCCATGATCACTGAATTCATATAGGTATTATTCCAATAAATGATAGCAACAACTCAGGAAAGATGCAACTATAAACTGATGTGTTCAAGTATTCTACACGATCCGCCAAAGGTGAAAGTCTACATCATGTGAATAAAGATGTTGAGGTTGAACACAATGAGACTTCATTTGAAAACTGATGATTAAGGTATACTGTTAAAAAATGAAAGACAACCTACCCATAATGAAAGTAGGTATCAATGCACCGAGTACATTCTTACAAGTGTGAATAAAGGTGTTGAGGTCGAACACTTGAAGAATCCATCCATCCAGAGACATTGATGTATTCCCAAATGTCGATGGCGAGAGAACCTAACATTGATGACTACAAGCCTCTAGGTACTCATAGGAATCTAGGCTTCATTTCCATAATAGATGAGTTGAATTCAATGGAAGGAGACCCATTGAAACGAGAGCATTAAGGAATCCCTCATCATTCAGCACGAGGTACAAGAAAATAGCTTGATGATTTAGAGGAACTCGGACGAATATTATGTTCATGAACCAAGGACCTTGTGTGTCTCTCGCATGCACCCAAGAGAACTCTTCTAGCCACTAGTGACTGGAGTATTCATTTTTTGAAATTAGTCTACTTGGTTCGAAAAAGGGTTAAACTTGCACCAAATAGAGATCCTTTCAAATTCATTTAACGAGTGTGAAAGAGATAAGTTCACTCGAAAATCTTTTCAATTTTTTAGAGAGTCGGAAAATAGATTAACTAAGACTCGGGGATGATGTTCTAAGTAGCATATCATCGGGGAGTCCAGGGCTCCCATGTAGGAATTGTATCAAAATTCAACAACTCACAAATAGCTGACACAAGCTTGGGAAAACCCAAAACTTGCCAAGACGAGGAGAATAAAATACTTGCAGAGGATACTTTATCTACAATATATCGAAGAATTCCCCTTATCTGGAAGGGTGTAGAATAAGGAAGGTGAGGCTCTACAAGATCATCCCAATCAAAGGAAACCATCCTAGGACTTTGAGGGAGTGTACTTAGAGAGAGTGGAATTTTCCCTTGTTTAGAAGGTATAGGACTAAAAATTCTAAGGACATGGTCGAAAGACGCATCACCCCCCGAAAGAAGAGTGGAATTGACTAGAGATTTCATCAACAATGTCACTTCCTTAGACTTATCACTCTCCAAGAGAAGAGTGGGATCCATAGAACATTGCATTGGCATGACCACTTCTTCAACCATTGGTTGAATAGGATGCGAGACAACATGGTCTAGAGATGCACCACCCCCAAAACATGAGTGGTGTCGGTCGAAGATTGCATCGACATGACCATTGGTTGAACATGATGCGAGACAATAAGGTCAAGAGACACATCAACCCATAAAATAAGAGGGGTGTCAGCCAAAGATTACATCAGCATGACCATTGTATCAACCAAATAAGGACTAGAATATTGCGAAACCAAAGACAACTCAGAACCCGAAGGGATATCAGATAAGGATTGTGTTTCATGTACCACAACAGTACCAAGGGACAAACGAGTTAGGTGACCTCCTTTGCAAATCCTACAAATAAACGTCGACTTACATCCTATACATCAAGCCTTATAAATCAAATGAATGGCCTTACCATGACTTACAGTGGCTGGTGACATGCTCTCAGCATGACTTGCAAAGGCTAGTAGCATATCTCCAACATGACTTTCAGAGTTTGGTGATGAATTCCCAACATGACTAGCAGAGGTTGGTGATGAATCCCCAACATGACTAGCAGAAGTTGGTGATGAATTCCCAACATGAATAGCAGAGGTTGGGGATGAGTCCCCAACATGACTAGCAGAGGTTGGTGATGTATGTGCAGTGTGATTAGTAGTTACTAGAGTTGTGCCCCTAGCATGACTTGCAGTGGCTAGTTGCTCGTCTTCAACATGACTTGTAGATGTTGTTGACCTATCTCCAAAATGAATAGCAAAGGTTGGTGATGTAAATCTAGTATGACTTGCAGCGAATGGACTGGTGGCGATGATTGATTGCATCATTTGAGACCAAGGTTCTGGGAAAGACTAGTTTTGAGAAATTGCGGGCCAGGAAGGGTTCTGGTATACACCATGGCCATGTCCTACAGGATAGTATCCTCCTCCAAACTGATTCATAAAGGGTTGTAAGGAAATTGTCATCGAGGAAGCCACTTGCAAAGAGAAAGCGACATGACAAGGGTTACTCATGTGAGGATATATGTTTCCCCTAGACGGAGGAGCTTCATGAAGGGGGTTTCCCATACTATAAAACTAACTCCCCCTGGATGAAACACCAGAGGATAGATGGAGGCTCGTCATGGAAAAAGCGTTTGTAGGAACCGGGATAGTGAAAGAAGGATAAATAGATGGGATATAATAAGTAGAATGACAGCCCATTTGAGAACTTTCTCTTAGAAAATTGAAGCTAGTATTGGATCCATAGGAAGGAATATTCCAACCTCCTACCATAAGATTTGTTTGAGGGATACGACTCCCACCAAATGAAAAGGGAGAATAAGGAGGCATCATGCCCCCACACCCAAAACTAGGATTCACATAGGAAGACGAGACAGATGATGGAAAGTGTGAAGACATGTTTTGCATACCCAGAGAAAAATGATTAGAGGCCCAAGGTATTGGCTAAGTATCATGATTCGACGTACCACTCGGAAATACAAAATGATTCATCCCCATGGAATGAGTAGATCATGGGCTGGGTAGCGCTAACTGAGGGAGTCACAAGGGCTCCACTAACCATAGAAATGAAAACTCACAACGCAATACAAAATCCTGCATCCAACTAATAATCAGAGAGCACACCAAAGTAAAACAAAAAGGCCAATGCACACAAACAGGATATAGTGGATGAAAAGGGGCCTCCCTCACTAGAGTAGGTATGCCTCGCACAAGAGAGCCTTGAGAATCCCCTCAAAATATCATAGGTATCATAATCATTTATAAGGGCCCTCGTGGGATTAACAACCCAGTCTGTCAAATCCCCCCAGAGAGGTAATCCTCCATAAATGTTTTGTGTTGTCTGACCCTTATTTGACTCAGGGTATATGCAGTATAACCCCTGCAAGCAACCTGTGTGTCTACCTATGTCAAGCAACTAAAGACACCATGATATAACCAATGTGCAGACGAATAGTCGTAAGTCAGGTCCACCATATGGGTATGGTAAAAAAACCCAAAATATTGAAAGCACCTCCTCTCATAGAGGTAAAGGTACTAGCAAGACCCCCAAATACGAATAGATCCATAGAAATATTTCTGACGCTAAGAAGGTATTAGAGGGGTATTTATGAAACCAACCTTGCACGACCTCGTGCTTAACTCTGGTGTGAGCGAAGCCTCCTGACATCACCAATCATACAATGAATTTCACCACTCCCATAGTCAGACACATATGTTGAGTTTAATAGCCTTGGAGAATTTTACTCACAAAATCCTATTCCAAGGCTCTATATCTTAAGCTAGTTTGTGCACCCTGAAAAATAAATTCATTTCTAATCAATTTTAAATTAATCAGTGTTACTTTTAGTGGCTTTGTTTACTCGAAGATGTGGTTGTGAAACTGATAATGTTATGACTCAGCAAGTAAAAGAAATGAATATGAATATAATGCAAAGTCTAAACTTCAATTCTCAAAAATGATAAATTTTTCAAAATGTAACTTTCAATTCAACTCTATGATAAATAAGATGAAATCTTTCCATACATGTATCAAGATCAATAATAAAAACCCAAAAGATAAAATTCCATAATGAAAAATGTATACTTTTTGTATTTTCAATATAAAGAAATGAAAATGCAAGGATTGAACAACAACTTGATATATAAACCCTACAGTAAGAAAAAAGAGACAAACCAAGTAGGATATCAAGGAGCAAACACCCATCCCAAGATACAAGGAAAACCAATGAAAAAAATGATGAGAAAGAAAAACCGCCCAAAAATTCAACGAAAGAAATGTTTCCTATCACTCTGCAGGCACTTAACAGTTATGACATAGACCCAATAAGACTCAACAACCATCAAAACTTACCCAACAAACATCAAACTCAGCAATTAAGCAAAAAAGGATGATGTACGCTATTGTTCAGGAAAAAAATGCGTATGTACACGCCCCATAGAATGACATCTTGTGTATGTATGCATATGTCAAGGGAAAAAATGCGTATATGTATTAAAACATTGTCAGGTTAAGGATAAGGCCAAGAAACTCATATTGAAAATGAAAATAGGCTATCAAGCAATCAAACAACAAGGAAACTCAAGCAAACAAACAGCAATCTAAGGAAAACACTCCAAACCCCGAAAAGAATATTCAATCCCCATTATGGTTTCCAATTCTGTTATGAGGTAAATCTATCTATGGAATGGGGTAAACCACAACAGACTAAAATGACTGTAGAAATCAACTCTAATCTCAAGTATGCTATATAAACAAACATGCTAACAAGACAAGATAAAGAGCCTTCCTCGCACGGGCATTTGATGAAGTCAACCATTGAGCACTCAACTCAAATCTATATACCTGTAACTTATCCTCAACAACCAAGATACACAAGCATATTGTGTTAATATATAAATTTAGCACGTATAATAGCATAATCCATCAATATTCATAACAAATATGCCCATGGAATAACAATTCAAATATTTGCAAGACATTAATTGGACAAGAAAAGAGTATTTCTATTAAAATATGATCAACAGAAGTGTATGAATGACAAACTTCCATGTCGGTATGTCTCGGAACCGAGAAACTAAGTCCCTTCCAGTTGGGCCTCCACCACTTCAATCCTCCACCAAAGGCAAGCTCATATAAGAGAGAGAATGAGGTTCTCCATCAAAGAGGGAAGAGCTTGGGGGTTGAACCATGTGTTTAGACTTTAAAGGAAAAAGGGATGCAGACACAATATGAAGTGAATAATTTCTCCAAAGTAACTTTTATTGGTTGTGGAGCTTGATTATATTCCTAATTCAAAGGTCTCTGTTTTCATCCATGTTTATACCCCATGAAGAATTTACACCCTGGAAAAATGTACACTCCTCCACGCGGGGGAGTGTAGGGGGGTTACCCCCCTACCTGGTCTGGGGGGGCTATCCCCTCAGTTGGGGGGTCCAGGAGAAAGCAAGCCCCTAAAGGAAAAATCGTCTTGTAAATGTATGTTGTAATTTCATAGTAAATATGGACCGTTCATTATAAGGTCGCAGATCTGATTGTAGAAGTTATGTTTGTTGGACAACTGAGAGGGGGGGTGAATCAGTTGTTACCGTTCTTAAACAATTATTTCTTATTTTAAATTCTTTGTAGAGCACTTAATGGCAATCACAATAATGCAGGGAAGTAAGAAATAGAACATTCAACATCATTGTCACATATGAAATATACAGAGACACATATTTCCTAAGGAAACCCATAAAGGGTAAAAACCTCTCTTATTCTTTATATGATAAGTAATCTTTACATTCTATACATTATCATACATATGAGCTCCAACTCATTGTGAGGCTACAACCTCTATATTGCAAGCTGCAACTTGCTGAGAGCACCAACTCTCTGTTTTCTCTAGCACCTACTAGAAGGAAGCACCAACTCCCTGGTTTCTCTAGCACCCACTAGGACGAAGCACCAACTCCCTAAATGTTCCAGCTCCAACTGGATGGAAGCACCAACTTTCAGTCACACAAGAACCAACCTGTACAACAGAGAACAACAGTTTTCCCTTGCACCACCCTGCCACCCTGGTTTCTCTAGGTGCAACCAAATGGAAGCTACAACTCCCTATGTTCAAGCACCCACTTGAACCTCTAAGGACAACTGTCCTCCCTAGAGCCACCCAACCACCCTGAAATATAAAGTTTTCTATATATAAATTTATCACATGATACAATATTTATCATTGGCTTACCAGGCTTATCACTGTTCTACTATGCTGCTCTGTTCTCCTGTATCAGTGTCTCTCTGTCTGCATCTTCTTGTGATTTCTGATCTTCTATTTTTCTCTACAAGAGCACCTCAGCCTTCCTTTAGTGTCTCACTGTCTTGCTACACACATGCCTTGCACTTTTTGTGCTTCTGCCTTTTCTTCTCTGTGTGCCATGTGCATTCAATGCACCATTCCTCTTCTTTATATTTTAGCTGCTGCACACTCCTCCTTCTACACTCCTCAATCCCCCTCAACAACAACAACACCCATGTATTCTTTGTTCAGCATACTTATAGTCTCTGTGCACCTTGTGCATGCTATCTCGCCATGCTTATGCATGCTCTCCCCATGTCGAGTGCTCTGCCTAATCATCATTGCAACTCTTCAGCTTCTCTAGCAGTTAAACCCATGTGTCCATCATCACTGGGTGTTATGCCAAGATTCCTTTGCCTCTCTAGCAGTCGAGACTCTTCATCTTCTCTGTTACAGTCGAGCTCAACCTCTCTATTGTAGTTACAAGCTTCAACGCTATTCCATCTATCAATTGGCTCTATGACCAGTCTTCATTCCACTGGAAGATTCCTTGAGACTCTTCAACTCCTCTGGCACTTACATAGAAGTATCTTCAAGTCCTCTGGCAGAAACCATTAGTGGTTTCTAGCAGTTACAGTGCGAACCTTGAGATGGAGCCTAGCTATGCTATCTCCTTCCACTTACATGACCATTGGCGGTGACCACTGGCTGCATCGACATTTCGGCATTCAGCATTTCGGCTATCCTGTGGTAAAGAGTTATCTTGATGCTCCATGTCGCAATCCCTGAAACTCCGAAAAAGGAGCTTAGTTGGACTAACTTTGATCATTTCCGCATTTCGCATTTTTCTATTTCGTGATTTCGAATGTCGCGAACTGCTGTTGCAAGTCACTCTGACTCTTCCAACTCTCGATCCTCGAAACTCCGAAAAGGGAGCTTATCTGGACTAGCTTTGATCATTTCAGCATTTCGCATTTCGCTATTTCATCATTTCACATGTCGTGAACTCCTGTTGCGAGTCACTCTGACTCTTCCAAATCCCGATCCCCGAAACTCTGAAAAAGGAGATTATCTCTTCAATCTCTTCTCTACAGCTCTTCGACGGTGTGACCACCGGTGGTGACCAGGCCTTATTCAAAACTGTATTTCACAATTTCATGTTTCAGCACTTCGGGACTCCTTTGATGAAGAGTCTTAGGTCTTGACTCCTCCATCTCCCGGTATCCAAAACTCTAAAATGGAGTCAGATCAACAGTTTGGTATTTTGTCATTTCACATTTCGGCGAATAGGCATTTCGACACTCCTGTGGTGAAGTGTTTCGACACTTCAAATCCCGGTATCCGGAGCTCTGAAATGGAGTTATTTCCCAGTCTGCGAAACACTTTGTTGGTGTGCCTATTTCGGGATTTCGGCATTTCACATTTCACGACTTCGGGACTCCTGTGTTGAAGAGTCTTGAATCTTGAATTCTCAATCTCCCGGTATCTGAAACTCCTATTGATGTCCCTGTTTCAGGATTTCGAGGTTCTGGATTTCGCAACTCCGGGACTCCTGTGTTGAAGAGTCTCAACTCTTGACTTCTCAATATCCTGGTATCTGAAACTCTTAAATGGATTCGGATCAACATATTCCGGCATTTCGCATTTCGGCATTTCAGCATTCTTGTCGTGAGTTTCTTCCTTGACTCCTCCAATGCCCAGTATCCAAAACTCCGAAATGGATTTTATGCTTCTTATCTTTCCATGCCATTATCCCTACGTTGTTGATCTTCCTTGCCTGCATGTTTGCCATCAAATGAACATGAACACTCTTGCACTGCGTGCGACTCTGTGCTAATCCTCCTAAGCTTATGTTGTCCCTATTTTTCCATCACTTCTTACTCTGATCTTGCCATCAATGACAAGCACACCTGCCTGTAAACATGCCCAACAATCTCCCCCTTTGGCATTGATGGAAACCCTGAATGACTGCGCTAATCTGTTTGGACCTCCAACTATAGCATCCAGTCCAGACCACTCCTCATATCCCCCTTTGACATCAATGTCAAAGAAAACATGCTCCCCCTGAGATGTTGCAGTATTTTTAGGAGGTATCATATATTCAATCAATACAAAACTCCCCCTAATAGGATGGACTCTCTTAGGAGTAAGACGGGATGACACCCAGCTTCTATCGGAGATATTCAAATGGTGTCTTGGCTAGGGGTTTAGTAAAGATATCTGCAATTTGTTCTGTGGTTGGAATGTAATGGACCTTAACAACCTGATTGGTGACCTGTTCTCTCAGAAAATGGTATTTTATGGGAATATTCTTCGTCTTGGAGTGGAATACAGGATTCTTAGACACATTGATGGCACTCGTGTTATCACAATGAATTGGGATTGGTGTTGTGTATTTTACCTCCAATTCTGCAAGTGTGTGAATCATCCATAATACCTTAGTGCAATAGGTAGCAGCAGCAATGTACTATGCCTCTGTAGTTGATAAAGAAATGGAACCTTGTTTTTTACTAAGCCATGCTACTAATGAGTCACCCAGGAAGAATGCTCCTCCACTGGTGTTCTTTCTCTCATTAACACAGTTTGCCCAATTTGCATCTGACTAAGTAGTTAACTGAAAATTCTGATTTCTGGGATACCACAGACCATAAGTCATTGTTTCTTTCAAATACCTAAATATCCTTTTGACAGATTGCAAATGACTATGTTTAGGTGAAGACTGATATCTTCCTACCATTCCAACAGCATGCATTATGTCTGAGCGAGATGTTGTGATGTACAGAAGGTTGCCTATCATTGACCTATATGAACTTTGATCAACATCAAATGAGTCATCATCCCTGCTTAATTTGCATCCAGTAATCATAGGTGTACCCATAGGTTTAGAATATTCCATTTGAAACCTTTTCAACATTTATCTTATATATTTTTATTGAGAAATAAACATCCCTTCAAACCTCTGAGTAATTTGCAGACCAAGAAAAAATGACAGTTCACCTATCATAGACATTTCAAACTTAGACTCCATGGAAGAAGCAAACCATTGTACCAATGAGTCCTTATTACATCCAAAGATGATGTCATCTACATAGACCAACACAATGAGAAAACCATTACCCTCTGTTTTGATATATAGATTGTTGTCAATTGTTCCTCTCTTGAACCCTTTGTCTTTGAGATACGTATCCAGTCTATGATACCAGGCACGAGGGGCATGATTTAACCCATATAAATATTTCTTCATCTTGCATACTAAGTCAGGGTTATCAGACAATTCGAAACCCTCTGGTTGTTCCATATAGACTTCTTCATTTAAATCTCCATTTAGAAAAGTTGACTTGACATCCATTTGATAGAATTTAAACCTTTTATGACAAGCATAGGCAAGAAATATTCGGATAGCTTCTAATCTTGCTACGGGTGCAAAAGTTTCATCAAAATCGAGTCCTTCTATTTGAACATAGCCTTTACAGACCAATCTTGCTTTGTTCCTGACAACTTGTCCCTTCTCATTTAACTTATTCTTAGATATCCATTTGGAACCAATGATATTTTTACCTTCAGGTCTATGAACCATATCCCACGTATTGTTTTTCTCAATCTGATCAAGATCATCATTCATTGCTTTAACCCAATGGTCATATTTGCTAGCTTCATTAAAATTCTTGGGTTCCAGCATGGATATGAAAGCTATATCTGATTGCCCGGTATTTTTTATTATCTTTCTCCTGGTTTGTACACCTTTGTCTTTTTCACCAATTATCTGACTTGCAGGATGATTCTTTTGAGTGATTCTGGAGGAGGAATTTGAAGTTGCCTGCTGATTTGAGTCTGTCTGAGTATATGTGTCTTCATCTGATTCAGAGTCTTCATTTTTTTATTCTTGGACCCTTTCATCTTCAGCTTTAGTTGTTTCATCTGTAGAAGACTCACTATTGTACACCTCTCTTGCTGGGATTCCTTCATCAACTTTTACGTCAATACAGTCAACCATTTTATGCAGCCTCTTATTATAGCATCTGTATCCTTTACTGTTTGTAGCATATCCTAAGAAGATACCTTCATCATCCCCGTCATCATATTTGCCAGGGTTTTCATCATTATTCTTTATGTAACATTTACTACCAAAGTCTTTGAAGTGTTTGATTGAAGCAGGTCTCCCATACCACAGTTCATAAGGTGTCTTGTCACTTTGTGGTCTAAGGTGGGCTTTGTTAAGAACATGAACAGTTGTGTGTATTGCTTCTACCCAGTAGGTTTGACAAATGTTCTTCTCATTCATCATTGACTTGGCCATTTGCTGCACTGTTCTGTTTTGCCTCTCAACTACTCCATTTTGTTGTGGAGTTCTTGGGATTGTGTATTCTCTCTTGATCCCATGCTTATCACAGAAGTCCTTCAAATCACTTGACATAAATTCTCCTCCTCTATCTGATCTTACTGCCTTTAACCACTTTCCTGTTTGATTCTCAATTAAAGCCTTAAATATTTTAAACTTCTCAAATGCTTCAGCTTTTTCCTTGAGAAAGGCAACCCAAGTATGTCTAGAGTAATCATCAATAATCAGCATGAAGTAGTTTTCTCTCCCTGTGTCTTCCTGTCTTGATGGTCCACATAAATCCATTTGAACTAGTTGGAGTGGTTTCTCTGTTGAAGTAAAGCGCTTGGACTTAAACGATGTACTTGTTAGCTTTCCTACTTGGCAGGGTTTACACATAGAATCTTAGGGTTTTGATATTCTCGGAAGATCTTTTACTGCCTCAAGATTTTTGAGCTTGATTAAGTGGTCAAAGTTTAGATGTCCAAGTCTCCTATGACATAACCAGCTTTCATCATGTTTTCTTAGATGACACTCTTCTCTATCTTCTTTCAGCACATATACATTATTTGATGTCCTTATGCCTTTGGCCACCACGTGTCCTAAGTTTGCAGACTTTATCTTGCAGTCCTTGGACGTGAACACCACTTCGTATCCTCTGTCACACATTTGACTTACACTGAGCAAACTGTGTTTCAGCCCATCTACAAGTAGAACATATTGGGATTTTCCTTTTCCATTACTTAAAGTCACCATCCCTTTACCCTTTATTTTACCTGGAGCATCATTTCCAAAGGTTACGTTTCCTGATTTGATTTCACTTAGAGATAGAAACTTACCTTTGTATCCCGTCATATGTTTGGAGCATCCATTGTCTATATACCAAGGTTTCATTTGTCTTTGAGCTGACAATACTAATCCACACTTGTCACTTTCTTTATTCTTAAAAACCTTGACATTTTCAGTAGGGGAATTCAAATCTGGTTCATAGTTCCTTAAGCGACAGCCAATAGATTTATGTCCATAGTTATGACAGATGTAACATTCTGGTTTGTTGAATAAAGGATCATAACGATTGTTATGCTTAACATGTGTCCTTTTCCCATCCATCAAGTGATTTGCAGTCTATGATGGTTTGTTACTTGGCTGTCTCATTCTTTGTTGTGGTAGATATCTATACCTTGAATGTCTTGATTGCTCATAATTTAAATTTAAAGAATAGTTTACAGCTTTATGACCAAAGTTAGAACAGAAGAAACAATATCCATAGAAAAAACGTTGGTACCTGGAAAATGGTTGTCTTCTTTGAACAGGTCAATTTCTTCCATGTTGATGATTTCCTTGAGCAGGGAGTGCATTATTTCTTTGTTCTATAGATTCAGTACTAGCACCTTTTTCTTTACTCCTCCTGGGCAGTTGATTGTCTTCCTTTGTTTCTCCACGTTTGTTCTTGTCATTGGTTGTCGATTTGACAAATTTCATGGATTCTTTATTTCTTGGTTGACCACTACTTGATCCCTCTTCATAACCCAAACCTGTTTTCAGCTTTGGATTCATTTGTTGATTCAGAATGGTGGTTAATCCTTCTGAGGCTTTGATACTTGACAGATTCTGATGATACAAGGCTTGAAACTTCTCCAACTCTTTCCTAGTTTTCACTACTTCTTCTTCTAGAGATTTACATCTTGCCTTCCTTTCTGATAATTGTTGTTTTAGAATGTTCTTGATTTTCTTTGCCTCTTCTAATTCTACTTTTAGCAGGGCAAAGTCTTCATCAGGCTATTTACTATCTTTCACGAACTGTATCAGCAATTGTTTTTTCTTTCTGTTCCTAATTCCGAGTCTGTCAATCTCTTCCAGTGCACTTCCATATCAACAATTCTTCTTATTCAACCACAGATGTTCTCCTTCCATATCAACCACAGCTTCTTATTCATTAGCCTCACTTCCTATGATTTTATTATCATAATCCTCTTTGGCCATAAGTATGAATTCATTTAGTTTATCTTCAATGAGGAATCATTGTCTTCATCATCTGAAGGATCATCATCATTGTTTACACAAAGACTTTTCTTCTTAAAATTATTCTCTTTAAAGAATTTTTTGTGTTTTTTCTTCTCCTCATCATCACGTGTCTGATCCTTTCCTTTGTGAGGACATTTATTTGCAAAATGACATATCTTACCACAATTGAAACATTTGAAAGGCAGTTTACCTTTGTATTTACCTGATCCCTTCTTTAGTCTCTTCACAAATATTTATTCAATTTCATCAGGCTCAGAATCCTCATTCTTGTCTGCCTTAAATGATGCTTCTCTGGAGGTGGGTTTATCTTTAACTATTCTCATTTCATATGCAGTCAATGTTCCTAGAAGTTGATCAAACTCCAAGGTTTTTAGATCAT
>ML807320.1:19992-59136 GCA_009831015.1 Picea engelmannii
GCTAATGAGTTTGTCCCACATTTCTTTGGCAGTTCCTAGGTGCATAACTTTTACGAATTCTGCTTCTGCAAGCCCACTCAAGATAGCATTCATAGCCTTAGCGTTGAAGCTAAATTCTATCTTGTCATCCTTATTAGCTAGTATAACTAGCTTTACATAACCAGTATCTACCACATCCCAGACATCTACACCTAAAGCCATTATATAAGCTCTCATTCTAACTTTCAAGAAGGAAAAGTTTGTTCCATTGAACAGAGGGGCCTTATTGGTTGAATTTCCTTCATGGCTTGACATTTTTAAGCTCTAGGATCTACCCTTAGATAAAAGGGGCCAGCTCTGATACCAATTGTTGGACAACTAAGAAGGGGGGTGAATTAGTTGTTACCGTGCGTAAACAATTATTTCTTATTTTAAATTCTTTGCAGAGCACTTAATGACAATCACAATAATGCAGGGAAGGAAGCAATAGAACATTCAGCATCATTGTCACATATGAAATATACAGAGACACATATTTCCTGAGAAAACCCATAAAGGGTAAAAACCTCTCTTCTTCTTTATATCATAAGTAATCTTTACATTCTGTACATTATCATACATATGAGATCCAACTCATTATGAGGCTACAACATCTGTATTGCAAGCTACAACTTGCTGAGAGCACCAACTCTTTGTTTTCTCTAGCACCAACTCCCTGATTTCTCTAGCACCCACTAGAAGGAAGCACCAACTCCCTAAATGTTCCAGATCCAACTCGATGGAAGCACCAACTTCCAGTCACATAGGCACCAACCTATACAACAAAGAACAACAGTTTTCCCTTACGCCACTCTGCCACCCTGGTTTCTCTGGCTGCAACCAGATGGAAGCTACAACTTCATGTGTTCAAGCACCCACTTGAACCTCTGAGGAAAACTGTCCTCCCTAGCACCTCCCAACCACCCTGAAATATAAAGCTTGCTATATATAAATTTAGCACAGTGAAACAATATTTATCATTGCATTACCAGGCTTATCACTATTCTTCTATGCTGCTCAGTTCTCCTGTATCAGTATCTCTTTGTTTGCAACTTCTTGTGATTTCTGATCTTATATTTTTCTCTACAAGAGCACCTCAGCCTTCCTTTAGTGTCTCATTGTCTTGTTGCACACATGCCTTGTGCTTTCTGTGCTTTTGCCTTTTCTTCTCTGTGCGCCATGTGCATTTGATGCACCATTCCTCTTCTCTATATTTCAGTTGTTGTGCACTCCTCCTTCTACACTCCTAAATCCCCCTCAACAACAGCAACACCCATCTCTTCTTTTTTCAGCATACTTATAGTCTTTGTGCACCTTATGCATCCTATATCTCCATGTTTCTGCATGCTCTCCCCATGTCAAGTGCTCTGCCTAATCATCATTGCAACTCTTCAGCTTCTCTGGAAGTTAAACCCATGCGTCCATCATCACTAGGTGTTATGCCAAGATTCCTTCGCCTCTCAAGTAGTCGAGACTCTTCCTCTTCTCTATTACAGTCGATCTCAACCTCTCTGTTGCAGTTATAGGCTTCAATGCTCTTCCATCTGTCAATTTCCTCTATGACTAGTCTTCATTCCACTGGCAGATTCCTTGAGACTCTTCATCTCCTCTGGCACTTACATAGAAGTATATTCGAGTCCTCTAGCAGAAACCATCAGTGGTTTCTAGCAGTTATAGTGTGAACCTTGAAATGGAGCCTAGATATGCTAGCTCCTTCCACTTACGTAACCAACAGTGGTGACCACTGGCTACATCAACATTTCGGCATTTCGGCATTCGGCATTCGGCATTTCGGCTTTCCTGTGGTAAAGATTTATCTTGACACTCGATGTTGCGATCCCCGAAACTCCGAAAAAGGAGCTTAGCTAGACTAGCTTTGATCATTTCGGCATTTCGCATTTCGCTATTTCGCGATTTCGCATGTCACGAACTCCTGTTGCGATTCACTCTGACTCTTCCAACTCCTGATCCCTGAAACTCCGAAAAGGGATCTTATCTGAACTAGCTTTGATCATTTCATCATTTCACATTTCGTTATTTCCCGATTTCACATGTCGCGAACTACTGTTGCGAGTCACTCTGACTCTTCCAACTCCCGATCCCTCAAACTCTGAAAAGGGAGCTTATCTCTTTGATCTCTTCTCTACATCTCTTCAACGATATGACCATCGGCGATGACCAGGCCTTATTCAATACTGTATTTCACAAATTCATGTTTCGGCACTTCGGGACTCCTGTGATGAAGAGTCTCGGGTCTTGACTCCTCCATCTCCCAGTATCTGAAACTCCGAAATGGAGTCAGATCAATGGTCCAGTATTTTGTCATTTCGCATTTTGGCAATTGGGCATTTTGGCACTCTTGTGTTGAAGTGTTTCGACACTTCAACTCCTGGTATCTGGAGCTTCGAAATGGAGTTATTTCCCAGTCTGCGAAACTCTTTGTTGGTGTGCCTATTTCGAGATTTCGGCGTTTCGCATTTCGCAACTTCGGGACTCCTGTGTTGAAGAGTCTCGACTCTTGAATTCTCAATCTCCCGGTATCCGAAACTCCAGTTGATGTGCCTATTTAGGGATTTCGGGGTTCCATATTTTGCAACTTCGGGACTCTATGTTGAAGAGTCTTGACTCTTGACTTCTCAATCTCCTGGTATCCGAAAATCTGAAATGGAGTCGGATCAACGTATTTCAGTGTTTCGCATTTCGTCGTTTCAGCATTCTTATCATGAGTTGCTTCCTTGACTCCTCCAATGCCTGGTATCCGAAACTCCAAAATGGAGTTTACGCTTCTGATCTTTCCATGCCATTATCCTTGCACTGCTAATCTTCCTTGCCTGCCTATTTTCCATCAAATGAACAAGCACACTCTTGCACTGCATGCAGCTCTACGCTAATCTTCCTGAGCTTACGTTGTCCCTGTTTTGCCATCACTGCATACTCTGATCTTGCCATCAATGACAAGCACACCTACCTGTAAACATGCCCAACAATGTTAGGGTTTTTTTTCCGTAGATGGAAACCCACTTTTATGAGGGAAATGTATTGTGGCTATGTATCATGATGAATATTGTATTCTGAGATAGGAGACTGTGAGAGAAATAAGAGGAAGTTACAATGGGTGTGTTGTAGGTTGTATCCCTTCATTTGATGAATAATAATAAAGGAAGGACTGGAAATTTCTCTGGTGGATGTAACCCACATTGGATGAACCATGTATATCTATGTCTCTATTGTATTGTGTATCTTCTTTGTTTTATTTCCGCATTTTTTTTATTTCATTGCTTCATGATCCTATTTTTTCTAACAACTGGTATCAGAGAGAAAGGTAACTCATAGGAAAATAGGATTCCTAGTTCAAGTGGGAGCAATGGTGGAAGATGGAAAGTTTAGGGTCGAGAAATTTCACAGCGAAAACTACCAGTTAGGGAAGATGCAGATGGAAGATTATTTATATAAAAAGGATCTATTCCTACCATTACGTGGAATAGTAAAGAAGCTGACGACTATGAAGGACGAAAAATGGGAGGTTATGGATAGAAAGGCACTAGGAACAATACGGTTGAGCCTGACAATGTCAATGGCTTTCAATATTTCAAAAGAAAAGACAATGAAGGAGTTGATGGACGCATTGGCTAAACTGTATGAAAAACCCTTGGTGTCCAATAAGTTATTTCTAATGAAGATATTATTTAATATGAAGATTTCAAAAGGTGGTTTTGTTGCAGATCATTTAAATGAATTTAATACGGTTACTAATCAACTAAGTTCTGTAAAAGTGGACTTTGATGATGAGGTCGGGGCTCTTCTAATATTGTCCTCATTTCTAGAAAGCTAGAACAACTTGGTCATGGATATAAGTAACTTTGTCTCTAGTTCAAACACTTTATAATTTAATGATGTTGTTGGTGTTATCCTTAGTGAGTAAATGCAACGGAAAATCACAGGTGAGACATCAGGTAATGTGTTAAACATGGAGAACATGGGAAGAAAAAAGGATAGATAAAATGGCTTAGGGAACCGTGGGAATTCTAGGAAGGGCATATCCAAATCTAGATTTGTAAATATAGAGTGCTATAATTGTGGGAAGAAAGGACATCTAAATAAATATTGCAGAGCTCCAGAGAAACAAAGAGATGGACAACAGGAAAAAAAATCAGGAAGCAAATGCAACAGGTGATGTGTTACAAGATGCTTTGATTCTTTCTATAAATAATACTTTTGAGTCTTCGGTAGTAGATTCAGGGGCTTCATTTCCCATAGGAAACATTTTCTAGATTATGTTTAAGGTGATTTTGGACAGGTTCATTTGGGTGATGATGCACCATGAAAAATTGTTGGAATGGGAAAGTTAAAAATAAAGCAAAGGAATGGAAACCAATGGTTGTTGAAATAGGTAAGACATGTACTAGATCTAAGGAAAAATATAATTTCAATGGGGAAGTTGGAAAGTGAAGGTTGTATATCCATATTTACATATAAGATGTGGAAGGTCACCAAAGGATAATTGGTGATAGCAGAAGGAGAGAAGATAGGTACATTGTATTTATGTACTGGTAATACTGACTATTCTATCACTTTAGCTTCTACAGGAGTGGATACAACATTGTGGCATCATAGGCTTGGACACATGAGTGATAAGGGGATGCAGATACTTCAAAAATGAAATTTGTTGCCAAATCTTAAACAAATTGATTTGGATTTTTGTGAGCATTATGTTTATGGAAAACAGAAGAGAGACATATTTCTCAGAGTCAGAAAAGAAAAGAAGAGTGAAAGGTTAGATCTTGTGCATACAAATGTATAGGGACCAACTCGGGAATCATCTCTTGGTTGCTCTCATTATTATGTTACTTTAATTGATGATGCAACTAAAAAAACTAGGGTTTATTGCATTCAACAAAAATCTGATGTTTTTGATACTTTTAAGAAATGGAAAGCTTTGGTTGAGAATGAGACATGAAAAAGTTTGAAGTGTCTCAGATCATACAATGGAGGTGAATATCACAGCAAGGAGTTTGATTATTACTTTTCATACCATGGGATTCATAGAGAGAAGACAGTTCCAGGAACACCACAAGAAAATGGTGTGTCAGAAAGGATGAACAGGACAATCATGGAGCGTGTAAGGAGTATGATATTGCATGTTAGTTTTCCCTTGTAGTTATGGGAAAATGTTGTAGATACTATTGTTTACTTAATAAACAAAGTACCTTCAAGATATTTGCATGGTGGAATTACATAGGAGGCATGGACAGGTAAAAAGGTAAACTATTATTTTTTGAAGACTTCTGGTTGTGAAGCATTTTTCCATATTGATAAATAAAATAGAACAAAGATTGAGGAAAAATCCAAGAAGTGTACCGTTATTGGATACGGTGTTAATGATTTTCATTATCTCTTATGGGATTATGAAAATCAAAAAATAATTAGGAGTAGAGATGTCATATTCAATGACAATTTCATGTACAAAGATCAGTTGCAGAGAAAGACACAATAAAAAGAAAAACCAAAATACGCAGTGCTTGATGAGATCACTGGAAAATAAATTCCAAAGGAACCAGAAAATCAAAATGTAAAACAATAGGAGCAATAGGTACCTCAAACTCCTACAAGTGTTTTTAGAAGATATACCACGTTAAGTAGACCACATGAAAGATACTCTCCTTCATTGTATTATTTATTGTTGACTGATTTTGGTGAACCAGAATGTTATGAAGAGGCAATCCAGGTAGACACCAAAAAGAAGTGGAAGCAAGGAATGAAAGAGAAAATGGATTCCCTAGTAAATAACCAGACCTGAGATTTGGTTCAGTTGCTTGCAAGAAAAAGAGCATTACATAATAAATGGGTTTACAAGTTGAAGGAAGAAGATGGAGGCAAAAAGTGGTACAAGGCTAGACTTGTTGTAAAGGGGTTTGCACAAAAGCAAGGTATAGATTTTGATGAAATATTTTCTCCTGTTGTTAAAATGACTTCAATTAGGACTATTTTAAGTCTTGTGGCAGTAGAAGATTTACATCTTGAACAATTAGATGTAAAAAAAAATTCTCCATGGGCATTTGAAGGAAGAGATTTATATGCAACAACCATAAGGGTATGAAATCAAAGGGAAGGAGAATTTGGTATGCAGGTTGAAGAAGAGCTTGTATGGCCTAAAGCAAGCTCCAAGGCAGTGGTATTTGAAGATTGACATGTTTATGACAGAACAAGGTTATAGTAGATGTCATTTTGATCATTGTGTTTATTTTAAAAGGCTATAAAATGGAAGCTATATTATCTTGTTATTGTATGTAGATGACATGCTTGTTGGAGGGTATAATATGGAGGATATAAATGTGCTCAAGAAGAAATTAGATAATTCATTTGCGATGAAGGTTTTTTGGGTGCTGCAAAGAAAATCCTTGGTATGAGAATAACAAGAGACAAGAAAAATCGCAAATTGACATTGTCTCAGGGTGAGTACATAGAGAAGGTGTTGGAGAGGTTTAGAATGTTGAATGTAAAACCAATTAGTACACCTTTTAATAGCCATTTCAAATTAACTAAGGAAATGTGTCCCAAGACACAGGAGGAGAGAGAATACATGTCCAGGGTCCCTTATTAATTAACAGTTGGCAGCTTGATGTATGTGATGGTTTGCGTAAGACTAGATATTTCTCATGCAGTGAGAGTTGTGAGTAGGTATATGAAAAACCCAGGTAAAGAACATTGGGAGGTAGTAAAGTGAATTCCCAAGTATTTCAGATGTATTGCTATGCATGCATTATGTTTTGGAGGTTCAGACACTATTCTACATGGATATGTTGATTCAAATATGGCAGGTGATAAAGATTGCAGGAGGAGAACCACAAGGTATGTTTTTACTATAAGTTGAACAACAGTAAGTTGGATTTTGAAACTGCAAAAGGTTGTTTCACTTTCAACAACAGAAGCAGAGTACGTTTTTGCTACAGAGTCCAATAAAGAAATGATTTGGTTACAATGGTTTATGGAGGAATTGGGAAAGAAGCAAGAGAATAACAGGTTGTATTGTGACAGTGAAAGTGTCATTCATATTGCAAAGAACTTATCCTTCCATTCAAATACATATACAACTCAGGTAGCATTACATACGATCCATCTTGGAAGATGGAAATTTGAAGTTGGAAAAGATACACACTAGCCAAAATCCTGCAGACATGTTAACAAAGGGAGTAACCAGGGCGAAATTGAGTTCCTGCTCAGTTTCAGTTGGTATTCAATCATGAAGATCAAGATGAGAAATTTGACAAGTCCAAGAAGGATCATATTCTAGTAGATACAACAGTGGTGGAGATGTTGAGATCAGTCTCCAAGTGGAAGATTGTTGGTTGTGGAGATTGATTATCTTCCTAATTTAGAGGTTTTTGTTTTTATCCGTGTTTATACCCCATGAATACTTTACACCCCAGAAGAATGTACACTCATCCATGCGGGGGAGTTCAGAGCAAGTTACACCCCCTGCGGGGTGCGAGGACAAGCGAGCCCCTGGTAGGGGTTCGGGGGCGAATCCCCTGAAGGAAAAAATTGCCTTGTAAATGTATATTGTAATTTCATAGCAAATCTAGACCATTCATTATAAGGTCGCAGATCTGACAGTAGAAGTTATATTAGGTTTTTTTTTCCTAGAAGGAAACCCTCTTTTATGAGGGAAATGTATTGTAGCTATGTATCATTGTGAATATTGTATTCTGAGAGAGGAGACTTTGAGAGAAAAAGGAGAAATTTACAGTGGGTGTGTTGTTGGTTGTATCCCTTCATTTGATGGATAATAATAAATGAAGGACCTGGCAATTTATCTAGGGGACGTAGCCAACACTGGGTGAACCACGTATATCTGTGTCTCTATTGTATTGTGTATCTTCTATGTTTTGTTTCTTTATTTTTTTTATTTTATTTCTCCACGATCCTGTTTTTTCTAACAACTTTTCTCTCAAAAGTTGAATTCTTCCCCTTATTCCACATCTTGGAAATGGCCCATTTATAGCCTTCAAATGGAACTGAAGGGCTGAGTTGGAACATTTCTAGTATATGGAGGGTCAAGGATCATTGATCTTGTGAAGTGATGGAAACCTGACAACAATTTTATTTTTGGGCACAAAACCCTATGTATGTCGGATGTAATGGTGCAACCTGCGTATACGCATGATGTATAGTTGTTAGGGCACGTATATGTGGAAAAATATAATTTTTATCTCTGGGATTTGCAAAAAGGGACTTCAAGTCTGCATAAGGAAATGGAAAAGGCCTTCTGATCAAGTTGCATGGGGTGAGGAAAATCTTGCTATAACATGGAGAACCCTTATGAGTTATCTAGAAACCCCTAGAAGGTCAAAGAATTCAATTTATTCTAGAAGCTCCTAGAAGAAGTTTACTAGTCAAAAGTGGTTGTATCTAGGATTTAATCATGAGTTAAATTGTTGCAAAAAGAAAACAATTAAAAATAAAGTAGTTGCAACTAAAAGTGGTGAGTTTACTATTTGTGGATAAAGAGATTATAAGTGGAGAAATTGGTTATAAGTGGGTTAGCCCTAAAAGAAGGAAGTTGGGTAAAGTTAGTTATAATGTAAAACCTTGAGGAAGTTACTTTGAGAGTATAAATAAGAGAGAAAGGGTCTCCTATTAGCACCTATTGAGCACATTTAATATATATTATTTTGTAAGGTTTATTGTAGCTACTCATTGATACATATGAAGTTACGCAAGTCTGTGGTAGCAAGAAGAGTTGATGGAGAAAGTTTCAAAGTTGCAGAAATACTGAAAAAACCCTAGTTTTTGAGGTGTACGCAGGATTCAATGGAAGAGGTCGCGTACATACACGGGTTGGAAGTGAAGAAGGGCCTGTATAGTTTGAAAAAACATGAAATATTGAGTTGTTTAGGGTGTCAGGTTCTCAGAGTCTGAAAGCAACTTCCTAGGAAGGTCTACAGTGATCAGGTACAACAGATCTATCTGCAGGTTCAAAAGGTATGTCATATTCTTATGTGTATTTGGATTTTTTTTCTACGTGAGATATGGTTATGGGAGTTTGAGGATGTTTCCTAACTGTCTACTCAAGCTTTCATGGTTTTTCAAATTGTACACAGGATGCAATGGAAGAGGTCACGTACATACGCAGGCTGGAAGTGAAGAAGGGCACGTATAGTTTGAAAAACCATGAAATTTTGAGTTGTTGAGGGTGTTAGGTTCTTAGAGTCTAAAAGAAACTTCCTAAGAAGGTCTATAGTGATCAGGTACAACAGATCTATCTATAGGTTCAAAAGGTATGTCATATTCTTATGTGTAGTTGGATATTGTTGTCTACATGAGATATGGTTATGGGAGTTTGAGGATGTTCCCTAGAGAGATTGTTGGTTGTATGAAACTTATTGTATGAGCTAGATCTACATAAATACAGCACTGGTATGGTTGGTATTCATTATTTCTACATATTGTTGGGTTGAGTGTTGAGGCATATCTTGTATTTCTTGATACATAGTTGAGGTTTTTTTTTGTGATGTGTTGGTGAAGTTTTTGGTGTAGTTTGAGGTTGCATATTAGTGAGTGTTTTATGTCTACTCCATGTGAGGGATATTAAACTTGATCATGATTGTATACACATGTATGGCACATGAATAGAGAGACATAGATTCACTTGGTAAAGGGATATGTATGATTATGTATGCATAGGGAACAACTAAAGATTAGACATGGTAAAAAATTGCAGGTATATGTGACAGAGGTAGAAATGTGTCTGAGTTGAACAAACAGTGAAAATCCTAGCTTTCTAAAGGTGTACACAAGTTGTGTGCATACACAAGCTGCAGTATAGATACACATGTTGTGTACATACACATGTTGTGTACATACACAGGTTGTGTACATACACATGTTGCATACATACATAGGTTGCGTACATACACCTCATTAGACGAAGATGAAGATAGTGCAAGTGATATAGAAAGAGTTTTATTCATGGTAGTAGAAGATTGTGATGAAGAAGGAACCGAAGAAGAATATGAAGAGGAAGAAGTTGACTACAAAGAAGAACTATTGAGTGACACAGAATTTATAGAAAGGGAAAGGAACAAAAACAAGTCACTATAGGCATAAATGAAAAGAAAAGAGGAAACTCAAAATTCAAATTCTGAAGAACTAGAGTAGATGATCACAAAATTAAAAGTCCAAGTTGAAGAAGACAAAATAATTGAAGAAGAACTCAAAGAACGGTTGGAAGAGAAAGATGGGATCATTGGAGGTTTGGAAGCAGACATTGTCACATTGAGAAAATACCTTCAAAAGAAAAAAATGTAGAACAACTCAAAATTTTTGGACGATATTATTAGCAATGAAAGGCCAAATAATGACAAGTATGGAATTGGATACAACCTGACAAAAAAGGGATCAAGATAAAAAACAACAGATCAATAAACACAACCAAGAATCTATGCATAGATAGTCAGAAGAGACAAGAAATTTTACAAGAAAGATCACAGAGACACTCTTCCACCCAGAAGATTCATATTTCATAATCAGTGACAGTCATAAACAAGAAGGACTCAAGAAGAATAAGGGTTCACAAGAGAAAATCATTTTAGAATATCTACAGGTCCAAGCTATCAAACCATATTTATTGTTTTATGTTATTCATGTAACAATTTTTGACATGAGGTTGTGAATTGTTGAGCTAATAACAGGAACAAACACAACTGTGAAAGTTATGCATGAAATGATTATTCAAAAAGGCCTAGTGAAACACAGAACACAAACTACAAAAGAATTAAAACCTTGAGTACTAAGATGGAATGATACAAGTGAAACAAATTTGGACACATGGTCAAATATTGTAGAATGACAGCTCCTCCAAGAGAATCACAGCAAAATAACAACAATCACATACAGGAACCTCAAAGAATATGGATAAGAAAGTAGAATCAGCTCAACAATGAAGAATGCACACTTACTCTACAAGCTAAACATAAGAAACGTGGTTGGTATGTGGATAGTGGCTTCTCAAAGCACATGAAATGTGATGAGGATAGTTTTCTAACATTGAGAAAGGAAAGAGATGGATCATTCTCCTTTGGAAACGAGGACTCAACTAGAATTATTGGAAAGGGCACAGTCAAAATTGGAAACAAGGATACCAAGGAAGAAAATGTTATATTAGTAGAAGATATGAAACATAATAATCTAAGTGTAACTTGTAAATGCGTTGAAACTACATATAATAGATATATCTAGCAAATGACATACACAATTTTCAAAGAAAGTTTGAGAAAAGAGAAGCATGAGAGAAAGAATGGAAGAATTATCATTAACCAAATGAATGAATGATAATTTACACATGATATAATCTATATAACTCAACTAATGCGCATTGGAGGAGAATCCAATGCACCATAGTGGTTTTCTAGAGTGATTTGGACACACACCAACAATTACGAGAGTAAACTTCCACCTATTCTAGTCTCTCAAGCAGTTACAGTAGTGAATTTCCACCTAGTTTGAGTTAACTAGTCCCTTAGTCTTGAGTTAACTGACTGAAATAGAGTGAAGTGAGGAGGATATTAGGGCATAATGAGTAATGTGCTAGCCTGGTGATGATATCAAGGACAATGTGCATTATCTAGTGATGATCCCAATGATGCATGGTGATAATCCCAATGTGGCACCTAAACTCCACTCAAATGATCAAACTAAAGTGTGAACTGAAGAGAATATTCTCCCTAAAATGTAGGAGGTTGAATAATGACTAATAAACATAGGGAAAACCTTAGGAAAAATAAATACTAGGTGTGTGTGAAGTATCTCCAACACCCCCCCTGAATATCACTATGGTGAAAATAAAGAACGGGTCACGACAAAGAGGCCATGTTAGGTACCCAAATACAAAAGATACACTAAAATAAACAAGGAAAGAGGGAAAACCTCATGGGAAAACCACACCCTCAAAGTACAATGTATGTAAAAAGAAGAACTGGAAATTGTTGGGAAACTATGTCCTTCACTCCAAGACGACTGCGTAGAGAATGGAACTTCTACTCAGTGACGGTCTTGGTGAATGTGTCTGCAATTTGTTTTGCTGAAGGATAAAAATGAAGGTCAATGATCCCCTCATGTACTAAGTCACGAATGTAGCACATGTGGATCTCGATGTGCTTCATCCACTTCCTCTAAACTGGATCTCTACAAAGCTTCAGAGTGCTCTAGTTGTGACACCAGATGATGATCGGCCGATGAAAATGAATGCCCAACTCAGTGAGAAAATGTTGTAGCCACACAGCTTGAATGGTTATGTTAACTAATTCTTTGTACTCTACCTTGACTAAAGATAGAGAAATAGTAGCCTTCTTCTTTCTCGACTAGCATATAGGCTCGGAACCAAGAATGAGTGAGTAACCAGATGTGGACTTGTGATCAATGTTATCGCCAACCCAATCAGAATCAGTGAACTCGATGAGTTCCAATATAGAGTCTAGTTCATATTGAATCCCAAAGGTGATGGTTCCATGTACATGTCGAAGGATACTCTTTGAAGCCTTCCAATGTAGCTCATGTGGATCTTTCATGAACCTGGAGACTGCTCTAACTTCATAGGAGAGGTATGGTCTAGAGTGTGTGAGATACAAAAATATCCCCACTAGTTTTTTGTATAGTGTTTTGTCAACCAGTGGAGTGTCCCCGCCATCCTCAAGTCTGACTCCTGATAGGAAATGATTAGGGGCATACTTGTAGTCTGTCCTTGTTAACGGGTAAATCAGTATATGCAGACATGAACTAATCCCCCTATATCCACCTGGATCTAGAACAAAACAAGACGGAACAATACTCTCTCCCAAGATTACGATCATTGAATTTAATTACCAAAGGAGGAATAGATAACATACCTTATGAATCGCTTCCTTATGTCTTTGTTGATCCTTCTTTTCTCCAATGCTCTTGTGATATCAGATCTATAATGACACAAATCATCTAACGTGAAAGCAGCAATAGTGAAATTCAATGACAGCCTAAACATGTGATCAAGGAGTCATGTAATAAAATATCGATCATTTTATGGGAAAGAGACATGCCACCGTATTATATTAACAAAAGGTAGAAGATACAACCGAATCACCTTGATGTCGCAAGTTCCCTTTCAGTGGCCCTTCGTTCTGACACACACATACATTTTCTCCGATATTTGCATGAATATTTCTCTCAAAAACTTGATGGATGAATGGATACCTCAAGCATCACTTGAAATACGATTCTTCACATAGACTTTAATCTATTCTCTCTTTAGTCTCTATGCTTCTTTGTGCTTGTACCTATAACCTTTTCCATGAGAAGCCTATCATTATATAGGAGAAGCTTAAGTGGTTAAAGAGATGAGGATGATCCCATCAAATCAGAGAAGTCAGTAGGATCGTAACCATACAGATGCCACCTCATATTTTCAGAAGATTCCACTTCTAGAAGCTGCTAGAACTTCTTTCCTCTTTTAGTTTTAAAGCACTACCATGACCTGCCTATATAGAAGCCTGCGGAAATCCCACAGACTGGCTATAGTGTAGCATGCGAAAATTGGGGATTTCCGCACTGTGTAAAGGGAGTTGCCCGTGGAGGCCTTCCAAAAATGCATATTGCAAGGGTGGAAAGAGGTTGCTTGTCTCAGGAAAAATATTATATTGAGAACCTGAACACATGTTTATGTAATCATCATCAGGGTGACAAAAATAATGTGTAACAGAATGCCCCCCAAAGTATGAGGTTGGAACTCGAGCTAGCTGAAACACTTTGTCAAATAAGCATGTATGTGTCAAGAAATAGGGGAACACCAATCATGAACCTGCAAACAATCAAGCATCTATACAATATCACATTATGTCTGAGGTAGGCATTCCCATGTCCAGACCGTAAATGATTGAAACCATAAATGTAGGTCATGGCCACCAATTATACAACGTGGATCCATGTCAACAAGATTTTGCATAGCCACTAGGAATACACTGTGGATCCATGCATTGAGAACTCAAGTACGAACATAGCCATGAGACATACAAGGTGGATCTATGTGTAAAAACAAATCACAAATACTCCATCGCAACCGAAACCAAAAAATGGTGAAGTCCAGGGTCTTCAATCCATCATCTGTTAGTACGATTCTAGTCACGTGATTACAGATGTCGAAGTCGAACGTGAATAGAAACCACTTGATTACCAGTCATTGATGAAAACCATTAACAAGTGCGAGGGAAATCACCATTGATGTCAACGACTCCCAAGGTACTCTAGTACAATCCAACAAGTGTGAATAAAGGAGTTGAAGTTGAACACTTGACATAATCTCTTGATCAGGGATCGATGATGTAGATCCACTGTCGAAAGAGAAGAAACCTACCGTTGAGGCATGTAGGCCCTAAGGTACTAAATAATTTCTAAGTCTTTTTCCTGGATAATGAGTTGAAGTCGATAGGAAAAGACTTGTCACGGGAGGGCCTTGATGTATCCCCCATCAATGACACGAAATAAGTAACAGATTTAAGGTAGAGAAAAATACATATGTGACTTGGGACTGACACATGAAAGGCCAACATTGTAAGAATGGACAATTGCAGATGGTTGACTTGATAGAAGGTTTCAGTTGAACTTCTCTTGAACATATGAATGACACGACAATGATCTTGGAAGTACTGACTCAAAGACGACCCAAGATACGAACTTACAGAAGGTCAGACAAGAGACAAATGGATTACCCTACCCAGATTCAAATTACGAAGAGGGGTGTCATGTTCAAGAGCGACGCTTACTTCCATTAATACAAATACAGAGGCACATTCCTTTCCCAAATTTTCCCCCACCATTTCTGGCAAGTACCTCTTTATTTTTACGCAAGCTTGAGGAGGATAACATATTCTTGTTGGTTTAAGCTCATCCTTCAGATGAGTCCCTCGGAGTATATTTAACGAACCTTAAGAAGGAGTGGTTCGGTCCCATATGGGTCTGTCGATGTGTGTTTAGCGAGTCCAAAGATAGAAAACTCGAAGGTTTTTCATGATTATAGAGTCTGGAAAAACACTTAAAAGAGAACTCTCTCAATTCCTTTTTTGTAAAATAGTTCGACAGGACTGAAAAAGTATAAACTATCGCCGATCAAACGTTTTCTTCAAATACTTTTATGAGCATGAAAAGAACAAGTTCGCTCAACAATCTTTTCGTTTTTAAGAAGCATGAAAAGAGATTAAAGAATTCTCCGTAGGTTTTGTTATTTTCCTGTTACCATGACGAGTACGAAAAGATGACAAAAGTATACTCAGTTATGTTCTCATTGGTTTTCGAGCCCGAGAATGAACAAACAATGTGCTCGAGGTTTTTTTTTTTGAAAAACCTTAAAAAGTAGTTGTACATGTGACAAAAATAGAATAAATCACAAAAACTGTCCATAATTCGCTTTCCAAAGTCCTAAATTTCTTCCTGCAAGGAACAAAACACTTACAAGACCTTTAGAGTTAATGGGTTTTTGACCAAAATGTATTTATATAAAACAAAATATTAGAAAAAATGATAAAAAATAAATAAATAAAAGAAAAAAAACTTTTTCACCATTTTATTTTCACTTGGTCAAAAACTTACCAAAAACCCTTGTTTTTTACCTCAACTTCGGTGAAGGATTGCGGAGACCGCAGGGGATCAGTCAATGAATGGATTGTGTAAAAGAGGTAAGCATCTCATCTTCTATCTTTTCAACGGATTAATTTTTGTTTTTGATGGTGAAAAATCAAGATTTTCTTATGATTTGGGACTGCTAGTCGTGTGCTGGGGCCGCCGCGAGTGGCCTATAATGGGCCCTGTGAAAACCAATGATTTCCGTAGGTGCGTTAAGGCACACTCATGGAAATTATGCATTGTACTTGAAGTTTGATCGTGATGGCTGAAAAACTAAAATGAAAAGTGAACGTTGACTCAACAAAAATCCAAAAAAATGTTGAAAAAGTGTGCTAAATATCTTCTTTGTTTCCCATGCAGGTATTTGCTTGCCAAGATGTTGGAATGGAGAGAGCGTGAGTACAAAGAAGATGATCTCATGGATTTAAATGATCCGAGGACCATGAATTCCCTCCGGAAATGTGGTCTATTAAAATTCTTCAAAGTTCAGGGGATGAGAGCCCAACGGAGATTACTAGAATATATGGTTCATATGTGGGATTCAGAACAACAAGTGTTCCTCATGGGTGTTCATGTCCTCACTTTGGATATTCATGATATTTATTTCCTGACAGGGTTTTCATGTCCTGGGGTAAGCGTGACTTTGACTGGCAGTTGAGGTGGTGGATTGCCCATGAGTGAATACATTCGTCAGCATTGTGAACCTGATGTCGAAAGACATAAAGGAAAAGTAGAAATTTGAGGTGTGAGATATTTGACCCTCAGGACCATCCTGTTTACTATTTCACGGATGGTAGGAAGTTCTTCGCCACACATGGCACTCCAAATTCACTTTCAATATGTTATTGAATGCTTGGAGCCTCGAGTATTCAATTGGTGTGACGGTCTATTACGCAGCATGAAAACTCAACTCATGAAAAGAAAGAATGGGGACCTCAAATAGTTCGGTTATGGGTCTATTTTAGTATCTTTATTCCTAGAAATAGTTCCACAATACACCTACAGGTGGAATGGGGAATACCAGCCCCGAGAGACCCATGAATGAAAATATGGTGCAATTTGATGACACGGCATGTGGCGGGCCGGATTGTGAAGTGTGATGATGCATTCTTCAATTGGTTGGTGCTGCAAATCCTGATGATTGATTATTATGCTTATGTAGGTCTAGAATTTCGAGGTGATCCAGATTTGGTTCTCCTTGAGGGATCTCAGTGGGGAGATCTAGGTAAGAAAGGCAGTTTTGTTTTTACAATGTTTTTATGAGTTTTAAAGTATTCAATGTTTTTGTGTTTCCAATCGAAATACTAATCAAAAAAATTTGATCATGCAGATGTAGGGCCACATCGACCCCCGGGGTCTTCTCCTATTCATAGGTGAGGAGAGGCATGCATAGTAGCTGGATGGGATGTTGAGGATTATGATACGATAGAGAAGAATATGAAAGGCTTGACGGTAGACATCCTTGATATGTCCATCGAGCAGATCTCGAGGTGTTCTGAATGCCATACTATAGGCATATTTGTCTCTCTTAGTCGGTTACTATGTAGAGTAGCGAGAGCAGTAGTATGTTATTGCGAGAGGCATCCATGAGGCCATTTTGTAGGGGCCATGGGCTCCATATTTTGATATTTTGATCTTCGGATGAAAACTCCTTTTGTAAACATTATATCGTTATATATATATACATGAGGCTTTTACCGGTTTACTCTTCTTTTTGTACAATATGTGAAATGTGATTGGAATTACAGATGTCTCAAATGTCTGTCTAATACATAATTAGCTAGAGCATCAGTTAAGTATTTAGACATATAGGAATGTGTTGATATTCAATATAATCGAAATGACGTTCCAAGAGGTGGATTCGTAAATATACCCGTAATAGGGTAGGGCTTCAAATAGTATAGACATTGTTTAACTGTAGTACTACTAGCTGCGAATCAAGTCGTATAATGAAGCGACGAATCCCAGGCGAAATAGAACTATTCAATAATCCGATGATCGTGCTATACTCCGCGATATTATTGGTCGCTCGGCCTGAGACAAACACCTTGTAGACAAATAAGTTCGTTTGAGGGTGCATAAATTGCCCAAGCAATAGAAGCTAAGTTATGGGTACTACGACTAGCACCATCGGTGAAGCCAATGTAAGGTAGCGAAAACACCGACATCTGGAGACCAAAAACAATGCAAGGTAAGTAGTCAGGGGTAAAATTCAAATAGCAGAAACACACTAAAGTAACACACAAGAGTATGATAAAGTAAAAATACAAGTGCTTATACAGAGACAGGCTAAACGTAGTACTTCTTCAAGTAAAGCCCATTTATGGGTTCACTCAAAGGAGTGCCATCATATTCTACTAACTCGTATGCTCCCTTCTATAACACTCTTTTAACAATATAAGGGCCTCACCACATAGCCTCAAATTTTTTGTCTCCTAGAAAATCATGATCTTGTTCATAGAGGAGAACTAGATCACCTTTAGAAAATGCACGTGGCTTGACATGTTTGTCATATTGGGATTTTACGCGTTTCTTCTGGGTTTCAATAAATAGGGTGGAATCGCGATGGTTTTTGTCCAATTACGTAAGATACAATAGACGTTCCTCCTCAACAGAGGTGTTTGGGAGAAGTTGGACGGCTAGTTTTAATGATGGAATTTCACATTCAATCGGTAGAACAACTTCTAAACCGTACACTAATTGGAAAGGTGTAAACCCTGTGGCTAACTTCACGGATGTTTGATGGGCCCACAATGCTGAGAAAAACATCATGTGCCAACTCATTTTGTGAATTCTGATAATCTGTCGAACCATGGTAATAAGTACTTTTTTTATTGCTTCGACTTGGCCATTGGCCTGTGGATAGTAGGGGGTTGAGTTTTCATGTCGAAGACCCAACTTTTCCATAACCTCATACATCATAAAGTTTATAAAGTGGCTACCATGATTGGTGACGATAGCCTGTGGGATTCCAAATCATTTAATCATGTGATTGAAGATTAATAGGGCTGCAGTTTTATCTGTGTTGTCGAATGTAGGCATCGCCTTGGCCCATTTCATGAAATAATCTATGGCTACAATAATTTACCCATGCCCCCCGGTCAAGTGAGGGTTATAGGTCATGAAATTGATGCCCCATTTAGCGAAGGGTCCAACGGAAACTATAGTATGTAATAGAGCAGGGTGAGATCTTATTTTTTTATTGTATGTTTGGCAAGCGTGGCATTTTTGGACGGCAATAATACAATATTTGAATAGAGAAGGCCAAAAATACCCAGCTCATAAGATCTTTTGGGCAGTATCATACCCAAACATGTGACCACCACATGCTCTAGAGTGGAAGTCATTCAAAGATTTCTCAGCCTCATCATAAGTGAGACATCGTCAAAAAACGAAGTCAACTCCACGGCGATAAAGAGTATCACCAAGGATGATATACTGATGAGCTTGGTAATGTATGCGATGATGGTCAGTACTAGAAAAATCGGGCTGGAAAGTTTGAGTCTGGAGATATATAATGATATCTCCATACCAAAGGTCATCAGAACTAATCAGAAAAAGGGATTCATCGAGTAAGGAATCCTCTACTACATTTTCCGTCTCAGAATAGGGAAGGCCACATATCAATTCAGCAAACACCAAGTATTTCTTGGACTTAGCACATTCAAACTCTAAGTCAAACTCCTAGAGTATCACAATCCATTTTGAGTATTTTCCCCCTAGCAACTGGCGTGTAAGAATGTGTTGCATGGGGATGCAATCGAAAATCACGGTGGTCTTGCATAAAAGGATATAGTGTTGGAAACGTTGAACAACTTGAACAGCTTCCAAGGCCATTTTTTCAACATGTAAATAATTGGCTTCGGTAGTCATGAGACTCCAACTCAAATAATAAATAACATGTTCATCGTGAAAATCGTCCTCTTGGACGAGAACCATGGAAATGGTCGAATCCGAAGCAGCGAGATAAAGGAAATAATCTCGATTATAATCAGGTGGGAAAAGTAGTGGGGTACAGGTTAAAGTCAATTTCAAATCATCGAAGTCTTTGTTGACAGTGGTGTCCCATACAAATTCAGAGCCTTTCTTTAATAGTCGAGTAAATCCAAGCATTAACTCAGCTTAGTTCGGAATAAAATGACGTAGAAAGTTTGCCTTCCCTTGCAAACTTTGTAGCTGGCGAAGTGAAGAAGGAGGAGGGAGATTGAGAATGGCCTCAACCTTCAAAGGATCTATCCTGATCCCTTGATGTGAAACAATAAAGCCTAAGAGCCGGTGGGACTCCACACAAAAAACACATTTGTGTGGGTTTAATCGTATACGATAGAACCAATAGTGAAGGAAAATGGCTCGGAGGTGGGCCAGATGATCACTATGATGCAAGGAATGTGCTAGTAGGTCATCTAAATATGGTTGTACAATGTGCTTAATATCATGGAAAGAATAAGACATAGCACGTTGAAACGTGGCACCGGTGTTCTTTAAACTGAAGGGTAGTTTCCGGTAGGCAAAAGTGCCCCAAGGAAAAATAAAAGTGGTTTTGTGTTGATCCGTTGGTAAGATGTTGATCTGATTATATCCAGAGAAACTATCCATCAAAGAGAATATTTCACTTCCGGTGCAATCGTCGATTATTTGGTCAATGAAAGGGGTAGGAAAGTTGTCTTTAGGACAAGATTTGTTTATATCCCTATAATCAACGCAGACACGGATCGTACCTTGTTTCTTGTTGACTGGAATGAGATTGAATACCCAATTAGTTAAAGCCACGGGATAAATAAAGCCAGCTTTAAGAATTTTTTCAACTTCAAGCTTGATAGTGGTTGCTTTGCGAGGGTGGACCGGACGAAGTCTTTGCCAGAAGGGTTTAGCACCCGGGTATGTCTTGATATCATGTACAACAATATCGAGGTCAATACCAAGCATCTCTTCGTAGCTCCAGGAGAAGACGTCAAGGAATTCTTGAAAAAGGGATTTATACGTGGCAACTTCATTAGTGGAACACGAAGCTCCGATGTGCACATTTTCAACAACTCCAGGTTTGATAGAGATGTCGAGGGGTATGGTGGGTAAAATGTTGCTTAAGTTCCCTTCATATAACACATCGTGTGTGGAGTCAGGAACCGAAGTAATAACGACAGCGGTCGATGGGGTCGAAATCCATTGGTAACTCTCGAGAGTGTGTTGTTCCAGGAATAGAATGGAACGATGATATCCATCGTCCCAAGGAGTGTCCTCCATAGACATAACCAACATAATCATCTCATCTGTGGGAAAAATCACGTGAAAAGGATCAGGAGATGAATCGCCAAAAGAGGGGGTAGAGGGGGATGTTGATTGAATGGCTTGGTAAGCGGATTCAACTGGACTCAAGGGCATCTGGTCATCGTAGCGAAGATAATCATTGGGTGCGGGTACTACACACGGGTCAAAAGACACGGGGGTTTCGCGGACAAAGGTGGATATCATGTTAATCGAGGAAACCAAAGGAGGTGGAACATCGGGTGGTGGGATGGGGAAAGTACCCATCAGAGTGGAATCTTTTAGTAGACCCGCACTGACATTCTCATACCCAGGTGGGGTCTTTGCAATGTAAGGTACGTTGATGGTACATGTATCGGAGTTAAAGAAGGCCAGTTGGTATACTGTTACTACCTTTCCCTAATGTGGAAAACGTACGACACGAAAAAGAGTGGACGCAACTGCACGCATGGAATCAATCCAACTGCGGCTGAGTAAAAGGTTGTAATCGAGAGGTGTGTCAAAGACCTCAACTTCTACACTGACTGATTTTCCTTCTAACGTGATGGGAAACAAGGGGAGGACACCATAAGGTTTAAAGCCAGAGCCATTAAAGGCTTTGAGCGTGTTGTGTGATTCAGTTAAGGGAGGAGAGCTTATGGCTTTCCAACCAGCGACGGCCATGACACACATAAAGTCACCCTCGTTGATAACTATTCTACAAATGTTCTTTTCAGCAACAACAACTTGTATTTGAAACACGAGCTGAGGGGGCAGCCTTGGAATGTGATCTTCCAAGTCAAAAATTATTAAATTCGTATTTGTAGGATCGATTCCACCAATATCTTTCAACGGTGCCTTCCATTGAGTAGGACAACTCTGGAGGACTTTGAGGGATGACATCATGGACAGTGCTTGGGCCAGATCCTCTACAATACTGTAGTTATGGGCAGCACACGCATGAATATTGAAATCATACTTTCGAACAACACCCTTTGGAGGAGGGAAAAGAACTGTATATATGCTCGGTTGTTTGAGATGAAGAGGACCGTTGGTAGGTGGAGCCGAGGGAAATTGTTGGACCAACGAAGGTGGTATTTTGTCAACTTTCTCCTTGGAGGAAGAATAATCTTTGGCTCGAGTGGTAAGTGTGATGTCATTCTTCTTTGAATCACCATTACACATTAGTACATAGGAAGTAGTGGAGGGAGAAGGTTGGTCATGAATGACCAATTGGGCATGTTGTTGAGAAGGGAAGGGTTGCGATAACATGACTAGTGTAGGTGGTTTCAGGATCCCTTGAAGGAACTTAGTAACATCGGCCCGTCCTTGACAATCCTTAGTGTAGTGATCATCACCACAGATAAGACAAGGGTATTGGGGTTTGCGCTTATCCTTACCATCAACAGTTTGTATTTTGGTCTTCTCATATTGCGGATTATTTTTATCCTCCTTATTCTTACCCTTCCCTTTTTTGGATTTATTCTTTCCGCCAGGGGTAGATTGAACAGAGTTCACCTCAGAAGTATTTTCGGCGGGAGGAGTAGGAGACGGATCATGTTGAACATTAGAAGCAACAGACTTGGGGTTGGTGGTAGGGGCTTGTGTGGAGTGGGGTTGAGCATGGAAAGTTCCAATCATACCATCAGCTGCATGAGAACCAGCATGAGTAGTTGAGGTAGTGGTAGTATAAGGACGAGGTGCATCGGGGAGAAAATCATAAAGAGTACCCATTTGTGAGTAAACGAGGTCGAGGTATTGTGCACGATTGATTGCCTGTTCTTCTGTGACAACTCCACCCATGGCGATGTCATGAGCGATGTAATTCATGAATAATTTCATGAACCACTTTTCCAGTAACTGATCGGGAAGCTCGAGTTTGATTAGAGGTTGTCTTCGTCTCCACTCATGAATGTGATCAAAGATATAAGTGGCTTTGGTTTGCTTGAAAGAAATCAAAATCTCGGTTCTTGTTTCATAATGGATCGGTAATTGGTAGTGGGTGAGGAAAGCCATGTCGAGTGTTTTAAATTCAATGAAGAAGCCTCATGGTAATTCTATATACCACTTCGCGGCTGAACTCGTGAGAGTTTGCAGAGAAAGACATAACCAAATAGACTCATCCATCAAAGAGTTTGGATGATAGTTTACCATCGAACTTAGGAATGTCGGATGGTAGTTTGGCCAGTATTACGGGCCACTGAGGAGGGTGACTGATAGGATCATTTAAAATTCTAGACTGATCAGGGAGGTACAGGGTGGCTAAGAAGGGTAACTGCCTATTCACGTGGGGGTACTGGTGACTTTGGGGCAGAAGTCCTATAGGTATACCAGTAGGATCATAAGCAGTTTGCATATAATGTGAAGATCCGGGTAGATTTGGTTGTTGGTGTGGAGGCATGTAACCTATAGGGTTGTACTGGTTAGGGTTGTTCCCTTGAACAGAGACATTGGGTCGAGCGTTCGAACCCCAAATGGGATTGGACGGACCTGGATATGGTTGGCTTATACTAGGGGGTATGAAAGAGCTAGCTTGAGGTTGTTTCCCCCCAGTCGGTTGAGGATTATTTTGGGTAAGATAGTTCCAATAATGGGCCAAGGATGCAGGTATGTTCTATCCATAGGGTGGGGTAGGTGGGGGTTTCCCTCCAATCAAAGGTTGCGTCCCAATTGGGATTTGACCTCCAAAAGGGGATTTCATTTGGCCTCCAGGGTGAAATTTTCCACCAACAGGAATATGGTAATTAGGTGTGAAAGACTGGGTGGTGCCACTAGGATTGGTTCCTTCAATAGGGGATGGAAGAGACCCTCTGGAAGGGGGCCGAGGAAGTGTCGAAATAAAACCAGGAACAAGACTGTGCCCAGAAGGAGTGGAAACTCTAAGAGTTTCGGATGGGACTTGGGTAGGAACGAGAATAGAATCATTCAATGAATGATATCCGGGGGGAACTATTGGGGTGAGTCTAGGCGAAAGCGGCGTGCCAATGGGGGATTGGCTAGGCACCGTATTCCTAGTGGGAATAGTCATAGTATTTGCGACCATTTTAGAATGGGCCATCTGAAGGGGGATGGTCGATTTGGGATCTGTCGACTGGATGTCGGAACCGCCGAACAGATAGGCAGTCGTAATGAGAGTATGTTCTATATTAGACGTTTTGGGTAGCTCGTACTCGACGAATATATCGGCACTTGTGTCGGCACTGAAGAGATCCTATCTCAGAATGTGAGTAGACCAAAAAGGATCTTAACCTTTAGGGCCTATGAATGGTCTAGTTGGTACTCCAGAAGTTTCAACAATAATATCTCCTGAAGAATTTACCCGAAGAATACGTCTCTCGGAACTATGAAGAATTCGAAAAGACTCTAGAGAATTAGAACCTTCCACTCGTGGAGTGACAGTGTCTTGGACCTCACTCTGTTGAGGAGAGTCCTCCAGTGGGTTGGTAGGCAAGGGTTGAGAACCTCCCAGATCTTCTGGGGGTAGTCCTTGCATTCTACGTGAGCGGCGTGGAGGGTCAATGTTGGCGGAGCTAAATATCTTACAAAAGAAACTCAATGGCCAAATTATGGAAACAAACAACATGCGCTAGTAAAATCTAGGAATCAAAACCAAGCAAACAAGACCTTCCTGTTCCAAAGTCACTAGTTGGTGATGAAATCCAACGTTGATACAAGAAGGGGCTGGGCTAGGGTGGAAAAGTTACGTTGACGACCTGCTTAACGGACTTACACCCTGGTGTAAGCTCCCACACATAACCATGGGTATACCCTCCAAGTAGCCTGAGTGAGTCTAGCCAACGTCGATTTCAAGTACTATGAATACTTACCTCTCCACATTCACCTTGTGTAAGACCCTAAGAAGATAGGCTACTAAAGTTACCACAAACAACAAAGATTCTTGGGGAAACAATCGCCAGTCTGATCCACACGCAAGGGCATGGTATCTACCCTGAAATCAACTTGAGAGGCTTCCACTCATCATTGTGGTTATACCTTCAAGCAACCCCTGTAATACTTGCAATCTCTACACTGAGATCAACAAAGAAGGGTGAGTAACTCTGTCAATCTCAATGTGACCTCAGGTTTGACCCTTGTGTGAGAAGGGCTTCCCAGGACAAAATGTTTCGAATGGAATTTGACACTCCCTATCACAAGATACTATTGTGTGTTTTGTGATTTGGAGAATGTGTCTCACTGCCTATTCCAAAGCTCTAGCCTAGCTAATGTTGGTGTAAAAGAGCCCTAGAAAATGTTACTAGTTGAATTTTAACGTTTTGCAATATTATTAAAGGTTGTTGTTACTCAAGAGGGAGATGGGAATGAAACCAATGTTGTGTAAGACTTTGACCCAACAATACGTAAATAGAAATGAATGATACAAACTTTTGTTCGATGAATTCTATGTATAGCAGGAAAAAATACTTTTTCTAGAACAATGCAAACTACGATGTACAATTTCCTTTTTAAATGTAGTACCAAAAAATCATTAACAATGTAATTTCACTACTCGTTCTCTTTCAATATTTCAAACGCCAATATTTTCTGAATAAATGATTGCTTAAAAGACTTAAAAGACTTNAAAAAAAAAAAAAAAAAATCGAAAACAGGGATGGAGATAAGAAAGGGTAAGCAACCAATGAAAATAAAACACACAACAAGCACCCAAATCAATCTTTCAATGAAGATAAAAACACAAAATGCCAAGAAAAGGTTTCTTCAAATGTGAACAAGAAATGTTTTTCTGATCATTAAACAATCCAGAAGATGCAACCAACTTACAAATCTAGACTCAAAACAAAAGCTTTGATCGAGCAATCACTCGGATGCAAGTCCAGAGATTATATCCTTGTCGATAAAAACAAAGATCAAAAGAGAGGCGTTTGATCTCCGAAATCAATTAAGATCAAGTAGGAACAATCAGAAGCACTCAAGAACTGGTATTAAAATCCCTTTCCAGCTGACTGAAGTAGAATCTGGGCAATAGTAGAGGTCAAGACCCAATCCAAAAAATGTGCAAATGCCACCGTGGGCAAGCAGTATAACACAGTGAGGAAATGAGTGATTTCTGCAGGCCAATAGTCATGCATGTTGCGGAAATCCCGCACTGAAACAAACCACCAGGGTGCGGAAATGGAAGGTTTTCCCGGGCTACCAATAGGGTGCAGTGCGGACGTGTTTCATAAAATAGAAAATTTTTCAAAAAGGACAAAGGGTCTCAGGAAAATTTTAAATCCAGTGAGTCTAATTGGATCTCCCACAGACTCAGAGACTGAAACAGAATGTAAAATATAGGCTATAAGCAAATGGCCAATGAAAAACCATAATCAAGTTTTCTCTCCCAAGTGGAGTCGCCAATTTTGTTAACGGATAAATCGATAGATGCGGACATGAACTAATCCCCCTAGATCCACCTGGATATAGAACAAAACAAGACGGAACAATACGCTTTCCCTAGATTACGATCATTGAATTTAATTACCAAAGGAGGAATAGATAACATACCTTATGAATCGCTTCCTTATGTCTTTATTGATCCTACTTTGCTCCAATGCTCCTGTGAGATCAGATCTGTAATGACACAAATTAACTAACATGAAAGCAGCAATAGTGAAATTCAATGACAACCTAAACATGCGATCAAGAAGTCTTGTAATAAAATATCGATCATTTTATGGGAAAGAGACATGCCAGCGTATTATATTAATGAAAGGTAGAAGATACAACTAAATCGCCTTGATGTCACAAGTTCCCTTTTAGTGACCCTTTGTTCTAACACACACATACATTTTCTCCATTATTTGCATGAATATTTCTCTCAAAAACTTGATGGATGAATGGAGACCTCAAGCATCACTTGAAATACGATTCTTCACACAGACTTCAATCTATTCTCTCTTCGGTCTCGATGCTTCTTTGTGCTTGTACATCTAACCTTTTCCATGAGAAGCCTATCATTATATACGAGAAGCTGAAGTGGTTAAAGAGATGAAGATGATCCCATCAAATCAGAGAAGTCAGTAGGATCGTAACCATATGAATGCCACCTCATATTTCCAGAAGATTCCACTTCTAGAAGTTGCTAGAACTTCTTTCCTCTGTTAGTTTTAAAGCACCGCAGTGACCTGCCTATATAGAAGACTGCGGAAATCCCACGGACTAGCTATAGTGCAGCATGCGGAAATCATGGATTTCCACACTGTGTAAAGGGAGATGCTCGCGGCGGCCTTCCAAAAATGCATCTTGCAAGGGTGAAAAGAGGTTGCTTTTCTCAGGCAAAATATTATATTGAGAACCTGAACACATGTTTATGTAATCATCATGAGGGTGACCAAAATAATGTGTAACAGTCATGTGAAATCTCTCAAGGAGATGTCATGCATACTTAGCCTAAGAAAGTTTGATATATGATGCATCCTGACTGATCTTGAGTCCAAGGATTAAATGTAATGAATCCATGTCTGTCATCAAGAACCTGTCATGTAGAATCCTATTGACAATAGCAATCACTAAATTCAAGAAATCTGTGATCAACAAATCATCAACATAAATAACTAGGAGTAGAAGTGAATCATCCATCCTGAGCATGTAAACATTTGGGTATGAATTACAACATACAAAGTTATGTGATAGTAGGTAGGATTCCATCTTGGCATACCATTCCCTCATGACTCTCTTGAGGCCATAAAGAGACTTCTTCGGTCGACAGACCAAATATCAATCCTACATAAATCCATGGGGTTGCTCCATATATATTTCCTCAGAGAGATATCCGTGAATAAATGCATTATTCATGTCCATATGATGGAATTCCCATCCTTTGGCTACCATAATGGAAAGTGCCAAATGTATGGAATCCATCTTTTCTACTGGAGCGAAGGTTTCATCATAATCAATGTCGTGCACCTGCTGAAAGCCTTTGGCAACTAGCCTAACTTTGTATTTGCTAACATGTCCATCCACTGCACTCTTGGTCCTATAGGCCCATATGCACCTAACAAGTTTCCTTCCTAAAGGAAGGGGAACCAGATCCCAAGTTTGGTTCTTGAGGAGGGAGTTCTATTCCTCCTACATGGAGGATTCCCAAAAGGGATTTACAACAACCTCACCATACGACTGTGGATCTGAAGACTAAACCAAGAAAATATGACTAGGTGGCATCAGTTCAGTGGTAGTGAGTATAATAGGAGGCTCCTATAAATTATATCAAGTCCTCCTAGTATCAGTTGTATCCCCAACAATATCCCATGCATCATGGAGATTAGTCTTGGCCAAATTGGGCCTCTTCTCTGGCTCTACATCTACATTTGCATGCACTGACTCTGAATATGAATGTAATAACTCTGTATCTAGATCATATGAATCCTATGAATCAAAACTATCATCTGAATAAGAGTCGCCATGTGCATTTTCATCATCTTTGACAGGTGGAAGAACATGAGAGACAATTTCCTCTAATTGGACACTATGCTCAATGATGAGTCGGTCCGAGGAAAGATCAATGAGTCTGTATCCCTTCACATCATTGGGGTGTCCAATAAATATATACTCTATGTTTTGTGGATCAAGTTCCTTCCTCTTCTCAGGGGGAGTCATGGCCCATGCATGTGAACAGAACATATGGAAGTGAGTCACTTCTTGTTTGAGGCTGCTCCAAGCTTTGTAGAGGGTCTTATCCTTGACAGATCTATGGGGAGATCTGTTTTGGATGTAGTTTTCACAATTAAGTGCTTCGGCCCATAATCTCTGTGGAAGTGAATTTGCATGTAGCATGCAAGATTCGATCTCTTTTATAGATCTATTTTTCTGCTCAACAACTTTGTTTTGTTGCTGAGTATAGAGAACTGTGTGATGCAAATGAATCCCGACATTATGAAAAACATTTTTTATCTCATGGTTGGCATACTCTCCCTCATTATCTATTTGGAGGAATTTAATTTTCTTTCTTGACTGTGTCTCAACAAGGGCTTTGAAATACTTGAGGTGTTGAAAGACCTCTGATTTTTTCCTAAGAAAGAAAATCCACATGAAGCGTGAGAAATCATCAATAAAAATGAGCACGTACCTTGATTTACTAATTGATGGATGCGGAAAAGGTCCCATGAGGTCACTATGGATCAGATCTAAAGGAAAGGAAGCCTTATGAGTCTTTCCTTTGTCGAATTTCTCTTGAGGGTGTTTTCCAAGAACACATCCCTCACAAATTCCTTTAGAGAAGTGGATGTCGGGTAGACCACCAACCATTCCCTTCTTTCCAAGTTGTTGCATATATCTAAAATTTCAATTCCTGAACCTTTTGTGCCATATCCTAATACTTTCATAAGCATGGGTAAGCAGTAATGTAGAATCTAGTTCAATAAATTCAGAAAATGTGTAGAGTCTAAATTGATGATTTACCTCACCGATTAGCAACCCTAGAATTGGTTTGCATGGCATAGATATCCACTACATCAGGTGTGAATATGAATCTCTTTCCAGTGCCATAGTTTTTCATTTGATACATGGACAGAAGATTGACATAAAGTTTAGGAACATTTAGCACATTCTCGAAGCTTCCATTTGTGAGTTCAATTTTTCATTTGTCGGTGACCTCGACTGGAGAGTCGTACCCCATAGGAATAGGAGGGCCTTTTCATGAATCCAATGAAGAATATAATTCTTTTGTGGAAGCCATGCGGTGTGATTCTCCTGAATCTTAAATCCAAGCATCAGGAGAGGCGTTAATGGCAATCAAAGCATGGCTAGAATTGTCTTTCTTGAGATTCTAATCGTTTGGCTTCTTCTTCTTAGCACCCTCATGGATGCGATCTCCAAGGTTATTTTTCTGAAATATTTGAGCCATTTGATATACATGTTTCTTCATACATGTGGATTCTAGATGGAATCTTTTATGACAGTAAGTGCATTTCTACCCTTTTCTTCCATTTCCATCTTTGGATATGGAGGAATCATTGAAGGGTTTTCAATACCCTTCCTTCTTTGGATTTGCATGTTCTTTCCTTTTGTCTGTCTTTATATTTCCAATATTTATGACCATTACCATCTTTCACAGTAAGTGCATGCGCTTTTGGGCCTTTGATTTTTCCCATATTGATGAGATTGTTCTTCTCTCATGTCAGAGAGTTGATAAAGGCCTCAAGAGAGGGCATCGTCCAGGTGGCTCTAGAGGCAAGCCTAACTAAATGAAATGTAGATACAAACATTGAGTATTATGTACCAAGTTTAGAGATAATGGTAAGAACCATTTGGTTCTCCTCCTTAGATTTATCAACCCTGCAAGACTTGAGTTGCGACAATAAATCCTTATATTTGGTAAAGAAATATTGGAGATTGTCGAAACTTTTTGGATCCAAAGTGAGAAATTCCACCTCGATCATGTGTTCCCTCATCTCTTCCTATTTTCAAAAAATCCCTTCCATGGTGGTCCAAGCTTCATTGGGGGTTTTACAGGAGGATATGTGAAAGAAGAGTTCAGGAGAAATGAGACTGCAAATTGTTCCAAACACTTCATCCATTCGATTTAGATACTTGGATTTTTATATGGCTGATGTTGGTTTTGTCTCTGTGTTCATGGTTAACCTATATAATCATCTACCTCAAAGATGTGTTATTATAGTCTCCTTCCATGCGAATAAATTGTATGGTGTAAGAATGAATTCTTTTGTAAATTCCATTTTTTTGTTGTCTTCAATCTTCGCTACCCGCAAAAATAATATGGTGTGTCTTTTACCTAGTAGTCTGTTGTCTTTGATACCATGTAAATGTTTTCAACCTGCACAAAATAGATCCATATATAAAATGACATACACAATTTGTAGAGAAAATATGAGAACATAGAAGCAGGAGAGAAACAATGGAAGAATTATCATTAACCAAATGAATGAATGATAATTTACACATGATATACTCTGTATAACTCAACTAATGTGCACTTGATGAGAATACAATGCACCATAGTGTTGGTATATAGTGATTTGGACACACACCAGTAGTTATGGGAGTAAACTTCCACCTAGTCTAGTCTCTTAGGTAGTTACGGAAGTGAACTGCCACCTAGTCTGAGTTAACTAGTCTCTCAGTCTTGAGTTAATTGACTGCAATAGAGTGAAGTGAGGAGGAGATTAGGGAATCATGAGTAATGCACTAGTATGGTGGTTATCCCAAGAACAATGTGAATTAGCTGATGATCATCTCAATGTTGCATGGTGATAATCCCAATGTGGAATCTAGACTCCACTCAATTGATAAAACTGAAGTGTGAACTGAAGAGAATATTATCCTAGAGGAATATTCTCCCTGAACTATAGGAGAATGAATAATGACTAATAAACATAGGGAAAAACTTAGGAAAAATAAATCTTAGGTGTGTGTGAAGTATCTCTATTAGTGGAAGATATGAAACATAATTTCTAAGTGTAAGTCAAATGTGTGACCAAGGTCACAAACTTGTGTTTGATTCACATAATTGTGAGATAAGAAAAGCAAGTTCAGGAAGATTGGTTGCAACAGCTGTAAGAACTTCAAGCAACATATATGTATTAAGTGAAATTGGAAATGAAAAATATTGTCTAGGAAAGGAAGATGAATTTTGGCTATGGAACAGAAGAATGGGTCACACAAACTTTGATAATCTTGTCAAAGTTATCAAAAAGGAAGCAATCAGAGAAATTCCCCAGATCACAAAGCCAGCCAACACCTTATTCAAGCATTGTCAACAACAAAAGAAAACAAATACCAAGTTCAAATCAAAGGAATAATTCACAAAATGACCACTGGAAATTGTGCATACTGATCTAGTTGGACCAACTAGAAAAATGGTTTAAAAGGTGAGAAATATTTTATGTTATTGGTTTATGATTATACAAGGATGAATGTAGTTTTTTTTCTTAGAAAGATGTTAGAAGCATTTTATAACTTCAATATATACAAGGAAATGGATTCAAAAATCAAATGTTTGAGATATGATAATGGAGGAGAGTTTACCTCAAAGGAATTTATGGATTTATGCAGCAAGCATGGGATAAAAAGGAAATTATTTGTTGCTACGACACCACAACAATACGGAGTTGTCAAAAGGAAGAACATGGAAGTACAGGAAATGGCTTGAACTATGTTAATGTATTCCAAGTTGATAGATGTCTTTTGAACAGATGCAGTACATACAGTAGTTCATGTTCAAAATAGAGTAATGCTCAGAAACAACAGTGATAAAAATCCCTATGAGCTATGGAAAGGAATACCAACGAATGTGAAGCACTTCAGTGTTTTTGGAAGCAAATTCTACATCAAAATAGAAGATGGCATAATGGGAAAGTTTTATTCTTGTGTCGACAAAGGCATACTTGTGTTGGGCCCCAACAACTACCCCTAATTTTTTACAAAATTTAAAGGGCCCCCGTTAGAATCTTGATAATTATAATGAGCTACGGAATCAACCTTTTCAAATAGTTCCATACCTTGGCTTTCTTTTAGAAAAAATTAATACATTCACTATAGTATGAGACATTCATTACAAGAGTATAGGTCAAAATTTAGAAACGAGCATAGAAATCTCAATTTAAACAAAAACGTTAATTTTTATCAACTGTTTACTTTCGTTTAAATTATGATTATGTGTTCTTTATTTTGCTCATTAGCAAGTTTGATTATTATGAATAATGGGTTCAATACTTCATCAAAGAATATCTTGGTTGGTTTCTCATTTTCATGAAATCATTTGGTGAGATTGAGGTAACTTTAACACACTCATTTTATATCCTTCAAATGGAGAAAATATGGAACGAAAGGAAAATTGTCAGGAGGATGGGGCACTTCTGTCTAGGATGAGGGTTATGTCAGGTCCCCATAACTCTCACAAGCTTCACAATCTCATTTTTTAATATTTTTGTGACCCATATAATGAAAAAATTGCAGAATGGTTGGAGGATTCATACAAAAAGAATGTTCAAGGGAATGGTAAGGTCATGCTTGCTTTGTTTTTAAATGATGATGATAAAGGTAAGTATGATATATTTTTGTTATTTTTCGATATACTACCATTCTTGTTAGAAATATTTGATATTGTTTCCATTGCAGGATTGGATTTACTCTGATGGTTACATTGGAAACATGACTTCACTTAGTATTTTTTATTTTTTTAGTAGTTAGAGTAGGTTTAGGAGTAGGTTTTCTTTTAGTTTTATTTCTCAATTTTTCTGTTTGTAATAATGTAGTTATAAACACAAGCGGGCACACCAAGAGAACCATAATATGAATGTTGTCAGGGAAGTCCACTTTAAATCTTTTTCTCTCTTCTTTTCGTTGAATATTTCTTTTCAAAAACGCAGTATCATCATGAAAATTTTAAATGGAAAGTAAAGAGATAAGTAAATTTAAACTATCAATTCAACCCTGACCCAAGGTGCCACGAGTAGGATTGCACTCATCTTAATAAATATTTTTCTATTTTTTAGTCTCTTTTATTTTTAATAATAATGCTTGGTCAAAGTAACATCTTATGTATCACTATCTTAAGAAAAGAACTTGCTCGCATATGATATTTTATATGATTTAGTTCTTCCTTTATTTTACAGTGAGATGCTAGTGGATCCACAAACTCAAGTTTATCTTTGGCCAAAATCATTTATTGAAAAGTTTTCTTTTGTGGTTTTGATTTTGTGCACTTCTAATTTTCTAATCTCATTAATAAAATTTGATTTGGTTTCTTGTGTGTTTTTTGTTTTCTTTGATTATTTTAAATGAGTTTTCTTCTTATCTTTCTTTTTGAAACAATATATTTATGATCAAAGAGATATTCTCAAAGGAAGCATTTATTTTAAGACTTGTGTTTTTCAAGCAATTTGAAATAGTTCAAAGAGGTCCTGATATTAAGATATAGCTCAGACAATTGATTTTTAAGTCAATTGTCACTTTATTTTGTCCTCAAATTATCTTTGCTAGAGTATTACACCAGAGATATGGTTTAAATCTTTGAGAATTACGATGGTCTTTAAACTTTTTACGTCGTCCATATTCTTAAGGAATCATTTTTAAGTGCTTCCCCATTCTCTAGATGATTTCTTAAGGGAAATCTAAAATCTCTAAACCATGATAAAACTTCCAGTTTTGAAAATAAATAAATAACATGGTCAACTATTTACCTGTATTGCAATTAACCTCCAGTATCACCCCGCTCTCTTTGTCATCAAGAAATCTATAATTGTATTATTATTTAAAAGTAGTATAAGAGGGTTGGAAGCACTTAAGTGTGGGAAGTGTGTGTAAACCCATCAGGGTACTGAACAGGCTCGCTGGCAGTGGGTAAATGCACACATAATACCAAGACAACTTCGTTAGGGTACCGAACAGGCCTGCTAGCAACGAAGTAATGTCAGGTCGAGAGGTAGCAAGTATATGTTTTTAAATTAACTTTTATGGAAGTATGCATCATGTGGATACAACTATTGGATGGGATTAAAGCATTTGAGAGGGTTAAATGACATCCTTGTCGAGGCTATGGACGTTTGCTGGCAGTAGTGGCTCTGTCAACGGTATTGAAGTTCTTTTATAACATCGTGACTCTTTGATTAAGACATTATTTCAGGTCATAATCTTCTGCAAAGAAAATTCTATTGTCTGGTTATAACATTGAGCTTATCCTAATACTATATGGTCTCAGACTGAATTTATTTCAGGGAGCTTAAATCCTTTTATCGGTCTTATTCTTTTCTTCCTGAGATGAAATCTTACCAGATCAGAGATAACTGCTTCACCCAGTAAGTCGCCATTTGTTGGGCCCCAACAACTCCCCCTAAATTTTTACAAAATTTAAAGGGCCACCGTTAGAATCTTGATTATGTGTTCTTTCTTTTGCTCATTAGCAAGTTTGACTATTTTGAATAATGGGTTCAATACTTCATCAAATAATATCTTATTTGGTTTCTCATTTTCATGAAATCATTTGGTGATATTAATTAATTAAATTATTTGTTCATTTTGCATCTCATTTCAAAATAATAATAATAAAAGAATTATCTATCATTTGTTTGATTTTGTAAAAAACTAAAATTAATATTTTTTCTCCATTAACTTGAAGCTTTTAGATCATATTTGAAAGAAAATTATAAACAATGTTTGTTTATAAGTTATAGTTAGTTTAAATTCATTTTTTATTTTTCTAGATTTTGTTTTATTCACAATTTTTAGGTTATTAATTTAGGTTTCTTTTTGTTTCACGGGTTTCTATTATCAAATATTTGATACGGATCTAATCATGGCTTGATTTTATTATCCAAATACGTTCAAGATGATTGATCCAAAAATAATTTTGGATTGCTACAAATAATTTCATGAGCAACAACAGATAAAATTTGGAAAAGCGTCAAGATCAGACAGACGATTTTACAGAACTGATTGCAGCCAAACCGTGAGGAATTTGAAGAAACAGTTGAAAACCCAGAAACAAAATGGACCCATTTACCTTCCGCCTGGATATTTTCTCAAAACAATGCATGATTAGAGAGATATTGATGTCTTTTTACGAGGAAAATTTCAGGTGGTGAAAATTAATAGTGACGCCCAAACTGTTCATTCATTGTATAAATATATGAAAAAGTTCAGAGCCAAGAGATCCAAGAATTTGAGAGGAGGATTTGTATCCTTTCTCTTTTGTATATTGTATCTTTTGTAAACATTTTATTTCTTTTCAAATGGAGTAATGGATGGCTGGAATCTTTGGGAGAATGGACGAGTATTTTCATAGAAGAATATGGAATTCCAGGTTGCTTAATGACTTTTGTCCTGTGAGTAAAATGGTTTTATTTTCATTATAATATATTCATATTCTTTGAATAATTGATCATGCATTGATTTGAATAGCTTTATTCTTTTTTATCAATACATGGTTAATTATTATCATTCATGTATTAATTTTTTCAATCTTTAAAGTTTATTATCCAAAAAAAATCTTTCAGGACTACAGAATGGACAAGTGATTCCAAAAACTTAATGGAACAACATATATGCATTTTGGCTTTAGATTTTTGTTTATAATGTTGTTATTTATGTTTTTTTTAATACTGTTACATGTGCAAGTCTGATATCTTTAGATTAAATGATCTGTGATGTGTAGGAGGTTTATATTATAAATACCATCTATCATTTGCTTCATCAAAATACAAATGTTGTGATTATATCTTCGATTTAAATAATGGGATTTATCTTTGAGTTTTAAATTGAATGATAAAATGCATAGATTGCTTCTAGATTTATCTTGTTGTAATCATGTATAATTATGAGATCAAAGGTTTGTGTTTGTGTTTCATTTTCTGTCATTAAAACCTAAGCTGTCAATACATGTTCTAAATTTATTTAGAACAGTCATAAGGTTCATTGCAGATTTCTCTCTTGGGCATGACAGTTGGATGTTCACCACTCATGCAGATGCTTGGATACACCTCACTAATTCACTGACAGGATAGCTTCTTTGTATTTTTCTGTCATTTACATATCATTGAAACTAGAATGTATGGTTCAGCTTTGACTATCCACATGTTCATGTTTCATTAATTTTTTTTGCAAGATTATTTAAATTTATAAAAGAAAAACAATAAATATTTGTATCTGTTTTCTTTATCTGGTTCGTAGAAGCAATCATTTTTCACATCGATTTTCGTAAGTTTCGATTAAAACTTTCATCTTGTAAATTATGTAAATAAACGAGACTTATATATCTTCTGCTTAAATACAACTACTATAGTTACATTTGAACATATGTACATATATATAGTGTGTTTAGTAATTCGTTAGTTATTTCTCTCTTTTATTCGTTTCTTTTAGGATTCTTAGATTGGCTAACGTAGCCATTAAACCCGTCAGAACGAGTTACACCAAACGGCTTGGGTTATTTAGACAACCCCAGACCGGACTCGCTCTTCCAGTTGACGGATGGTCAATTTCGCCCTTCAACAAATGGCGCTAGAAGGAAGGTCGAGGTCGATTTAATAATTAGATGTTTCACCCCTCAACTTTTCATAATTTCATATTTATAAATCCTTCTTATGTATCATCTTACAGTGCACTACAAGGCAGACTAACTATTTGGAGTCAATTTCTTCCAATTCTTAATGGCTTCTGCCCAAATCACTGTGTCGGAACATGCTTTTAATGTCTCACTACCAATTATTTCCAACAAGACAACTGATCTCTTTTCATAACTCACCTTTGATGGTGAAGGGAACACATCTGCAGTAGACCATATTTCTAATTTTTTTTATAAGTGTTTAAGACATAAGATCACTGATTCTAATGTTACATGCAGATTGTTCGCTCTCACTTTCCGAGGTCGGGTTAAGGTTTGGTTTGAATCTTTTCGGGTTAATTCTATTCATTCTTTGTCTGAATTTGTATTTGAGTTTTTATTATATTTTAGAAACTATGATTATGATGAATTAAGTGAAGAATTAAGTTGCTTAAGGAAAGAAAATGGTGAATCATTCAATGATTTTGCAATTAGGTTCATTCATGTTGGTATTAGATTCCCTTTGAAAGAAATGTCACTTATTAATGAATGGTTTTAATATCTCGTTTCTCTCTCAAACAAGCAAGATCAATTAATTTTTAACTAATCTGAATTGAACACTAACACTAAATCTCAAGATGGTTCAAATTTTCATGTTGATCTTGATGATTTTGAGGCACCACAATTTTTGTCGACTTCTTTCATTTTGGAAAATCATGAGCCACATAATGCAATTGTCACATCTAATCATTCTTTGCAAATAATGTCTCCTCCTGTCGAAGAAGGAACCCTTACTTTAAAAGATGACAGTTGTCCCACTCTCTCATAGATTTTATAATAGTTTCTAAAGTAAAAGAGGCCGAATGTGAAGTTGATAATCATGTGTATGATAAATCTTCCCCTAATTTAGTTGAACAGATCCATGATCAATCAGTGGCAGACAAAATCATTAGGCAAACTATTAATCAACCTTCTATCTCTAGTGATTTGCTCTCAAATTTTCCCTTACATGATGAACCAAATTGTCTCTTAGAAACTGTCTCGTATTCTTTAAAAGAGAATACAACAGAGGTTGATCAGTTTATACAAGGAGAGGGGACAAAACCATATTTCGAAGCGTATATACCTATCATTTCAAGAGATGCATTTCATCTCCTCAATTCTTCTACATATTATTCCTTGTACCCTAATATTTTTTATCCTAATGTTGTGCAATTGCATGTTCCATATTGCCTTGGAGAGAATTCAACATTATATAATCAGGTACAAAGAGATTACTGAATAGAAGATAAAGAGAAAAATAATTCTACCCATGAACATATCAATTATTATTCTCATCAATTATCCATGGGTAAATCAAGAAATGATTTGAAAAAGTCTCAAATTGCATTTTCCATCGATTCATCTCAATTTGTGATTAAAGAAGAATCTAGATTTTTCCATGATCAATTATTTGAGGTTGAAAAGTATAATCCTCCAAATATTATTACCAATGATGATTATTCAAAAATGTTGGTCGTTCCATTTAGTCCACCTCAAATAATTAATCTTGAAGCATTTAAGCTCAATGGAAAGTTTAAAGAGAATGAGATATTTCTTTTCCGATCGAGAATCATGATAAGTTCTCGCCATCTTGATCTGACCTTTTTACAAGATTCTTTCATTGATAGTCTAATACTTTATTCTCATCAAGAATATTTTTCGTATGTGAATTCTTTCGAACAATACCATGTTAGTAATTGCAAGTATTATGATAGGGTTGTAGATTGGTTGCAGTATTCATATCTCGAAAAGTTTCCAGGGAATGATAAGATTATTTTCACTTTATTAAGAGATCAAGGAGGTAACTTTAACACACTCATTTTACATCCTTCAAATGGAAAAATATGGAACGAAAGGAAAATTGTTGGGAGGATGGGGCACTTCTGTCTAAGCTAAGGGTTATGTCAGGTCCCCATAACTCTCACAAGCTTCACAATCTCATTTTTTCATATTTTTGTGACCCATATAATGACAAAATTGCAGAATGGTTGGAGGATTCATACGAAAAGAATGTTCAAGGGAATGGTAAGGTCATGCTTGATTTGTTTTTAAATGATGATTATAAAGGTAAGTATGATATATTTTTGTTATTTTTCGATATACTACCATTCTTGTTAGTAATATTTGATCTTGTTTCCATTGTAGGATTGGAGTTACTCCGATGGTTACATTGGAAACATGACTTCACTTAGTATTTTTTATTT
>ML807320.1:64889-103037 GCA_009831015.1 Picea engelmannii
TACCTTTACTTATATTAGACTTGACCTGTCAAAAGAAGTGTCTATTGGCACAACAAGGCTGATCTCTCTAACTCACAATATAATTAATAATAACCAGATTAATTATCTTTTACATTAATTATCTATTACATTAAGGTGGGGCCAACCTGTACCCTTTACATTACAATTAGGGTTACAGGCAGGTTTGACTCTTGAACAATATAGCAAGGGATCTCATAATCCCACTAGTGCTAAGCCACTAGGGGCACATCCATAGGGATGTCCATATATTTATCTCACTGCATTACACAAGAGAACCACTCTCACTAGTGCTCATCCACTAGGATCACGTTCACCTGTGCTTGTCCACATGCATATCCACTCAACAGATCTTCTTTCCCACTGCATTACACAAGAGAGTCATCTGGAGTTCATCATCTCAACTCTTTTCTTAGAGGAGGCTAATACATCATATTCATCTTTGTCTCATGATGATGCACCTAGCTCTATGGGAATTCACACGTTCACCTTGTGCTCAGCCACAGGCACATCCAAATCAGCATATCTCCTTTCTCATTTTGTTACACATGAGAATCATTTGGAGTTTTTCTCAGCTCTCTATAAGGAGGAGGCCATCTCTATGTTCCATCTCTATCTCATATAGGAACCACACAACCCTCTCAGGAGCTCTCTCTCAGTTTTGTGTCCTGGAGAATGTCTCACACAGATGTAATCATCAACACTCCCTCTCAACTAGGGAGGAATTCTCCAGCAGGCCAAGTCTCTCACGGAAATACTCGAACTTTGTCTTGGCAAGTCGTTTGGTGAATATATCAGTGATTTGTTCATGAGTAGGAAGATACTGCACGTGAATTGACTTCCTCTACACCATGTCTCTGATATAGTGATAATTTATCTCGATGTGTTTCAATCTGTCATGAAACACAAGGTTCTTAGAGAGATTTACACAGCTCTGGTTATCACAATGAATAGTAGTAGGATCCATCTCATGATCGAATAAGTCAGTCAAAATTTTTCAAAGCCACACTGTTTCGTGGACTGCTACACTCAATGAAATGTACTATGCCTATGCGGTGCTCAATGCTACAGAGCTCTATTTTATGCTACACCAGGAAACCATGGTAGACCCTAAAGTGAAGCAGCAACCAGAGGTTCTTTTTCTATCCACTACGCCTCCTGCCCAATCTGCATCAACATATCCTTGCAGGCTCAAGTCTACACTGGAGGCATATCTTAGGCCATAACCAATTGTGCCTTGTAAGTATCTCAATACATGTTTTGTAGCTATCCAATGTGTCTGTCTCGATTGGCTCATAAATTGGCTAAGCACATTCACTGCATAGCAAATGTTTGGTCTGGTGTTAACCAGATACATCAGTGATCCAATCAACTATCTGTATACGTGTGGTTCTACCTCTCCTAAACCAGTACCACTTGCTTTCTTCAAATCCATCACCATTGGGGTGGGCATGAATTTTCATTATGTCATAGTGAACTTTTTCAATATCTCCATAGTATATTTTCCTTGACTCGGGAAAATATCATATGTCCTCTGCCATACTTCTAGTCCCAAGAAGTAGTGCATCAATCCCAAGTCATTCATTTCAAATTTAGTAGTCAAAGCTCATTTTCACTCAGCAACGAGTCTCATTGAACTGGGGAGGAAAAGGTCGTCCACATATAGGATCAAAATCAGACACTCATTTCCATCAATGTGATAATATAAGTTTGGATCAGCAGCACTTTTGTTGAAGTCCAAACTCATCAGAAATACATCCTTTTTCTCGTACCAAGCACGTGGTGCTTGTTTTATACCATATAGGGATTTCCTCAACCTGCATACATGATATATTTCGTTGTGTACAATGAATCCTTCTGGTTTCTCGATATAAACATATTCCTCAATTTCACCATTAAGAAGGATGTCTTTACATCCATACGATGTATCTTCCAACCCATGGAAGAATCTAGTGAAATGATAGAATGGATGGAGATGTATTGGGCTACAGGAGCAAAATTATCGTCATAGTCAACTCCCTCTACTTGTGATAACCCTCTGGCTACAAATATCACTTTGTATTTTTCGATGCTCCCATCAGCTGCATGCTTGATTTTATAAATCCATTTGGAGGTCACTACAGACTTTCCCTCTGGTCTTGGAACAATATCCCATAAATCATTTTTTAATATAGATTGGTATTATTCAATCATGGCATCTTTCCATACTTTTTCACCTCAATCTTCTCCATGACAAGATGGCTCTGAGTCAATGATGTGGGTCGAGGATTAATGGTAGCTTGAGAATCTCTTTGGTCTCTTTCTCTCTCTAGTTGTTCCTTGAGGATATTTATGTCCCTTTGCTTCTTGTATATTTTTTCGGGCCCAAGAAATCCTTTTATGTACAACTATAATATCTTTGGGTATGTCACTTGGAGCAACTGGATAGGCTGGAACAACTGGATCAATTGGAGCTACTGGATCAACTAGAATAATGTCTGTCTCCCTTTGAACTGGTGAACGAGGAGAAGGCATTGTCTCACTATCAATTTCCATCTGAGCTTCTCTGGACATTTGGAATGCTACTTCTTCTTCAAAGGTAACATCTCTACTTATTTCAATTTTTCTTTGACCAGGAATGTAGATTCGATATGCTTTTGAGGATTCACTATATCCTACAAATGTGCCCTTTATCCTTGAAGGTTCTAGCTTGGTTCTCTTCTCTTTGGGTGCATGGAAATATACTGGACACCCAAATATTCTAAAGTGTCCAATCTCAGGATTCACTCTGGTGAAGGCTTCTTCTACAGTAATATTCTTCAGGATCTGATGAGGACTTCTGTTTTGAACATATGTTGTTGTCATATATGCTTCTTCCCATAGAGTCATAGGTAGACTTTGATCATGTATCATTGCTTTGGTTGCCTCAATGATAGTTTTGTTTTTCCTATCAAAAACACCATTTTGTTGAGGGTTGTAATGAACTGTGAACTCCCTCTTGATCCCTTCTTCAATAAAAAAACTGCTTAAATATTTTGAGGTGTATTCTCCTCCATTATTTGATCTTAATACTTTGATTTTTCTTTAGGTCTGGTTCTCAACCTGAGCTTTGAATTCTTGAAATTTTGCAAGGACTCCATCATTGTTCTTCAGAAAGTAAATCCAAGAGGGAGTGATCATATATGAAGAGTACATAGTATAAGTACCCATTCAGAGATGCAACAGTCATTGGCCCACACACATCTGAATGTATCAAGTCCAAGATTTCCTTGGATCTATTGTCACTACTTGAGAAGGATCCTTTAACATTTTTTCCAAGAGCACAACCTTTGCAAACACCTTTATGTTGAATATGTATTTATGGTAGACATGTTACAATTTTCCCTGGAGATGGGAGAGCTCTATAATGAATGTGAGTGATTCTTCTATGTCATAGATCACTCAAGCTTATAGTGTCATGTAGTAGGGCCTGGACTGGTTTGATGGTTAATCTGTACAAGTTGTTTTCTCGGACATGAATTACTTTGGCAGAATTTATATGAGAGTCTTTGTGACATGCAAGGACTCTTCCTTTTGAGAAAGTAACCTTGTAGCCTTTGTCTTCCAAGGAAGAAATAGATACAAGGTTCCTCTTCATTCCAGGTACATATAGTACTTATTTTAATTGAAGTTGCATATTTGAATCTAGTTGGAAGGTAGAAGTTCCAACTCCTCTCATATTATAGTTGGCATCATCTCTAAGGAAAACATGTAGATGTGTCTCTTTCTCAACAAAATGTGCTAGGTGATCTCTAAGACTGGTCATGTGGCTGGAGGCACCACTATCAATTAACCAAGTATTATCATTTGTACGGACCATACCTGAGAGTGTTGAGATGTTGATGTCTTCATCTCCTTGAGGTATTGTCTTCCTGGAACTGATTTTTCTTGAACCATCAAGCTTTCCTCCCATCATTATTTTTCTCATTTTAATTTTGGATTCTTCACAAACCCTTGTCAACTAGGCTAGAAAACCTAACGGCTAGGCTAGGGTAGAAATTGTAGGTTTTTTTGGACTTATGACTACCAACAATAAGCCTTTGAAGGATATGATAGAACTAGTAAGCTAAATGGATTCTTCAAGGAGTTGTAGAGATCCAATTCTGATTTTTTTTGCAAAAATTAGCGAAACCCTAGAAACCCTAGGGCCAAAAAGTCAAAATGCTCGAAATTACAGTTTGATACTTGTTGGAGGTGCGATGAAGGAGGCCATACACACCTATTCTCTTTTTATCCCCAACTTCCAAATTCCAAGTGTTGAAAACTCCGAGAATGGTAGGTCGTACGGATTTTCTGGGAACCCTAGGAGGGTTGTACGGTTTCTGCAGGAGAGAGAGGATGGTTGAAATTTGTTTGTGCAATGATTTATTCAAGACTTATGCTCTGATACCATGTTGATTTTTCAATAAACATGAATTTCATTCATTTTTAGCATTTAACTTAAACCATAAATAATTATGTTGCAACAACCAAGATCATAAGAAGAAACACCATGCACAAGAACACAAGAAGTATCCTGGGAAAACCTTCTCAACAAGGGAAGAAAACCCAACCAAATACTTTTCTATGTTGTTCAAGAGAAATACCTTCACCACCAACAAAACCTAGCACACAAGAGGGTTCTTGCAAACCCTAGAATACTAGTGCCCAAGAGAGGAGTGCACTTTTCCCAAGAAGATGTACTTGCTCAAATTTCCAAACTCCCACAAAAGATATGATTCATTAATGGGGAATCTACCTTTACTTATATTAGACTTGACTTGTCAACGGAAGTGTATATTGGCACAACAGGGCCGATGTCTCTAACTCAGAATATAATTAATAATAACAAGATTAATTGTCTTTTACATTAATTACCAATTACATTAAGGTGGGGTTGACCTGTACCCTTTAAATTACAATTAGGGTTACAGGTAGGTCTGACTCTTGAAAAATATAGAAAGGGATCTCATACACCGACTAGTGCTCATCCACTAGGGGCACATCCATAGGGATTTACATATCTCTATCTCACTGCATTACATAGGAGAACCACTCTCACTAGTGCTCAACCACTAGGATCACATTCAAGTGTGCTCGTCCACATGCACGTCCACTCAAAATATCTTCTTTCCCACTGCACTACACAGGAGAGTCATCTGGAGTTCATCATCTCAACTCTTTTCTTAGAGGAGGCTAATACATCATCTTAATCTTTGTCTCATGATGATGCACCCAACTTTATGGGACGTTCACCTTGTACTCAACCACAGGCACGTCCAACTCAGTAAATATCCTTTCTCACTACGTTACATAGGAGAATCATCTAGAGTTCTTCACAACTCTCTGTAAGGAGGAGGCCATCTCTACGTTCCTGCTTTGACTCAAATAGGAACCACACACCCCTCTTAGGGGCTCTCTCTCAGGTTTGTGTCTTGGAGAATGTCTCGTGCAGCTGTAATCATCAACATCTATCACATATTGCCTACATAGATGCAGATTGGGAAGGTTGCATTGATGATCGAAGAAGTCCAAGTGGAGCAACATTCTACTTGGGTGAGTGCTTGGTATCTTGGATAAGCAAGAAACAATAATCAATATCATTGTATATAGTTGAAGCAAAGTATATTGTAGCAGTAGCATGTTGTACACAGGTTTTATGGATGAAACAAACTTTAACATATATACAGGTTGAGTATTATGAGCCCATTCCGATATATTGTGATAACACAAGTGCCATCAATATCTCAAAGAATATAGTGATGCACTCCAAGACGAAGCACATTCCAATAAAGTATCATTTTCTACGGGAACAAGTTTCAGAGAAGAACATTCGAGTTGAGTATGTTGGCACCAAAGAACAGATTGCAAAAATCTTTACAAAACCGCTTCCAAGGGAAGCCTTTGAGTATCTTCGTCAAAAACTTGGCATAGTTTATGCCCCACAATTAATTTTGAATGTTATTATTATATGTTTTATATTTACACAAGGAAGCACCATAAAGAGGACAATTCATTTTGGGGTAGCAGTTTCAGGAAGAGTTTAGTCAGGGGGAGTAGCCCCAAGGATAGTTAAGTTAGGGGGAGCAACTCGGATGGGAAGTTACCTTTTCCATTGATGACAAAGGGGGAGAGTTTTCTCATAAGCATGGATAGAGAGTTAGATGTTGTAGAAATTTTAATACAAATTATGTATTGCTTGGATTCTCCTGATCTAACAATTATATGTCATTGTTAAATACAGAATCACTTCTACAAATATTCTTGCATAATTTAAAACACGATCGCCAATTGCAATATCAAGAAGAAAGATTTACAGCTCACATAACTACACATATAACTCTGTTACAACTTCGAATCGCTCATTTACAACTAATTCGACTTGCATGTCCCATCAGTCAACCTTTGAACTCAAATTTCCTATAGCTAATTGATTTTCCACTTTAGTTAACTATTTCCAAGTGCTCATTGAGAATAGATTAATATTTATTTTCCAACTATTATTAAGGGATAATAATAGTCGACATACATCTATAAATAGAATTTTCTCACCATCTATAAATAGACATCATCTATAAATATAATTTTCTCATCATTTAAAAATAGACTTCCATGTAAAAATAGCCTGAGGCTCCATCCTAGTGTAGGTGCATAATTTTCACTAGGATCTTCTTGTTGAATCTCAACACTCCCTCTCAACAAGAAAGGGATTATCCTTCACCCTGATCATGTCTCTATGGTATTCGAATCTTCTCTTGGTGAGTGCCTTCGTCAGAATGTCTGCATCTTGATCTTCCGTAGGAATGTACTGAAGCAAAATGATCTTTCGTTGCACGCAATCTCTGAGATGATGATACCAGATAGCTATATGCTTAGATATATCATGAAACACGGGATTAATCGAGAGTTTAATGCAACTCTGATGATCATAATGAATCACTGTCATATCTAAATGAGAACCAAACAAACCAACAAATATCTTTCTCATCCAGATAGCCTCACATGCAACTTGACTCATTGCCATGTATTTCGCTTCCGCTGAACTGAGTGCCACGGATCTTTGTTTCCTGTTGTACCAAGAAACAGTTGTAGATATGATACTAAATATGCCCCTTGATGTGATCTTTCTATCAGTTGGGCTTCCCGCCCAATCCGCATCTGTGAAGCCATGCAACTTCACCTCATCCATCTATTTGTACCATAATCCATACTCGGATGTGCCCCTCGGGTATCTCAAGACATGCTTTCTCGCCTTCCAAAAGAGCTTGGTAGGCTTAACCATCGCTTGACTCGGTCGGTTAACCGCATAGAAAATGTATGGTCTCATGTTCACTAGATACATTAGTGAACCCACTAACTGTTGATAGACAGTAGCATCCACTACCTCTCCAAAAGTAGCATCATCTTTCCTCCAGTTTCCTGGAAAAGGAGTATCCATGAGTTTGCAACCCTCCATGTAAAACTTACCCAGTATCTCCCTTGCATACTTGCCTTGAGACAAAAAATGTTCACCATCTAGCTTCCATATTTCCAATCTAAGGAAATAATGAAGGAGGCCCATATTCTTCATCTTGAACTCCTTTACAAGATCCTCCTTGCATGAGTGTATCAACTTCTCATCACAAGTCGGTATTAAATCATCAACATAAAGAACAATGATTAAAATATTACCCTCCACCAAAATTTGGTATAGGTTTGCATCTGCTTCACTTTTGGTGAAGCCAAGTCCGATGAGATAGTTGTCTATCCAAGTGTACCAAGTACAGGGTTCTTGCTTCAGCCCATACAATGATCTTTTGAGTCGGCACACATGTGATTCATTGCTGAACATCTCAAATCCTTCAGCCTGCTCTATGTACACTTCTTCCTCAATGATCCCATTGAGAAATGCAATTTTTACATCCATCTAATGAATGCACCAGCCCATTTGTGCTGAGATAGAAAGGATGGTCCTTATGAAAGAATATCGTGCGACAGGTGCAAAGGTTTCTTCATAATATATCCCCTCAATATGTGAGAAGCCCCAGGCCACAAATCAGGTCGTGTATTTCTCAACACTCCCATCAGCAACTTGCTTTACCTTGTAGATCAATCTTGAACCAACCACTGATTTATCAACTGGCCTTGCAACAATTTCCGAAACACTGTTTTTGACAATGCATTCATACTCCTCCGCCATTGCATATACCCATGTGGGCTCCTACACTTATTCCTGAAAGGAAGATGGTTCAGTCACAATACATTTGCTCATGAGAGTCATGTATCCAGTAAGTCAGTCAGGAGACTGTCTATGTATGCGCTATGAAGTAGAGGCTCCTACATTCTGTGCAGCATCTAGTCTCAATCTATCAGCTTTCATGGTGCGCTTTCTGCCATTTCTAATGGATAGCTCTGCATGAGTGGCTTCCTCCACTCCATGAACCTACTCATGTGGCTGATCCACATCTTGAGACTCATCTTTGGGAACCAGCAGTTCCTCCTCTTCATGCAAGTCCAACTCCCTCTCAAGGGACAACCGCATGGCTTTCCCCTCATCAAATTGTATATCCCATCGCACAATAGTCATTCTATTGTTGGGAAAATACACACGATAAATATGGGGTGTTTCTGTGTACCCCACAAAAATCCCAACTTTAGCAGTCGGTACCAGCTTCTTCCTGGCATCCTTGGTCACATGCACATAAACAGATGAGACAAAAATCTGAAAGTGTGAAACATCAGGTTTCTTACCATTGAAAGATTCTTCTGATCTACTCATGCCAAGTACTCTATGAGGACAATGGTTTTGCACATAAACTGCAGTATTGCATGCTTCCACCCAAAAATGCATTGGTAGGCATTGATCATGCAGCATTGCTCATGCAACACCCATGATCGTTCTATTCTTCCTCTCAGTGACCTCATTTTGTTGTGGGTTATGAGGCACTATGAGTTCTCTTCGAATTCATTCTTTGTTCCATAAGTATTTGAATTCATTAGAGATGTATTCTCCACCATTATCGCTCATCAGAGCCTTCACTTGCTTCCCTGGCTCTTTCTCCACCAATGCTTTAAACTCACAGAAATTTGAGAATGTTTGACCCTTCTTCTGCATGAAGAAGATCTAGCATTTACAAGAAAAGTCATCAGCAAACATAACATAATACTTATGTTTTGATGTTGTAGAAACCGATAATGGTCCACTCACGTCTGTGTGAACTCTCTCCAGGATCACCAAAGCATGTTTCTTCTTTTCATGAAAGGTGGACTTTACATACTTCCCCATGGTGAAACCCTTGCACTGATTTAACTAAGCAAGTTTTCCCATTGGAAGTCCAGTAGATATTTTCTGTATGATTTTCAAGGATCCATGATGAAGATGGCCCAATCACTTGTGCCATAATTTTCCCTCATCCTTGCCCATCATGGCAGCGCAGCCATCTACCTCTAGCTTGTAGAGATTCTTAAATCAAATCCATATCTTCTTGACTTGACCCATTGTTTTATGTTGAAAATAATCTTTTCCATTGCTGAAAACAACGTCATGGCCTCTATCCTCCAACATTGCGACTGAGACCAAATTTTTCTTCAGACCTGGAACATGCATAACATCTTTCAATTGAAATGGTTAACTTGATTCCCTCTGAAAGGTAATGGTACCAATTCCATTTTCTCTATATCGTCCATCGTCACCCATATCTATATGCATTTTAAGATCTTTCTCCTCCAAGTCACTAAAAATCTTCTTATCTCCCATCATGTGGAAGGAAGCGCCACTATCCAAATACCACACCAATCCCAATGCACTTGATTCCATGCATGTGATAAAGGAGAAGTCAAGTTCAAATTGGGAGGCAAGGGCCTCACCATCTGCAGCTCCAGCAACCTTCTTTTTCTTCTTCTTCTACAGACAGTTAGTAGCGAGGTGCCTATGTTCGTGACAGTGAAAACACTTCACTTTGGAAAAATCCAGCTTCTTGACTTTAGAATCAGATTTTGAATGGAATTTCTTCCCCTTCCCTTTCCTTTCCTTGGAAGCCAAAGAAAAATCCTCTTCATCATCATGCTTTGATGAAGATCCATCTCGGGTGTTCCTCCTAAACTCCTCCTGCACCAAATCCGACCATAGTCATTCCCAATCTGGCAATTTTTCCCTTCCATTGGCAGAGTCTCGATAACTGTGCCAACTCTTTGGAAGTCCTAGGAGAGCCAAGATCACCAAATCATCATCAGTGACTATTATTCCCACACTCCCCATCTCATCCTAACATTGGACAAAATTCGTGAGATATTTTGGAATGGATTCGGCCTTCTCCATCTTGATCTTCCTGAGTTTATCTTTGAGCTCTAATTTCCTATGGTCATTGTTGTTTTGGAATAGATTCGTCAAAGCCTTCCACATTGCATAGAGTGTGGATTTCACATGGAGGTTTGAGACAATGTGGTCTCGTACTCCCTCCAACAAGATCCTCCTTGCCTTTGACACTTTCTTTCTCCATGCATCAAGATTTGCAGCGTTTGCAACATCTGGCTTAGGAACATCTTTGTCAATGAATTCCTTCAAGCCATTGTCTTCGAGTGTTGCCTCCATCCTGACCTTCGAAGAAATGTAGTTCGAGCTTCCCTCGAGTGAATACTCTAAACTCAAGCCATTGAAATCCTTTTCTATCCTGAATCAGTTGTAGCACTAAGAAAGTCTTTCTGCAAATTCGAATTCTATCCAGTCATAACCTCAACTTCTGCAATTTCCTGTGCTCTGATACCATGTAGAAATTTTAATACAGATTATGTATTTCTTGGATTCTCCTGATCTAACAATTATATCCCACTGTTAAATACAAAATCGCTTCTACAAATATTCTTACAGAATTTAAAACACGATCGCCAATTTCAATATCAAGAAGAAAGATCAATCACACATAACACAGATGTTTTACCAGGAAAGCATAAAGCTAAAAACCCCACTATCATATATTATGTATATATCATGGATCATGAAACAATATCATACAAAAATCTAATCCAAGAGCTCTCAGTACAATATACAATTGTATCACACTGCCATACAAAAATTGGCAAATTCATGTGCCAATTTACTGCCTCCAGACAGCCTCCCTACTCTGCGCAATCCCTGTTAATGGAAATCCCTGCAATGAATGGAATCATCTTGCCTAGGATGTGCATTCCTCATTGGAACATCCAATGTGTGTGTGGTTGCATGAGTGCACCCACTAAAGTCACAATTGATAGTCAAATTGTCCCTTTCACCTGTTATCTTAACTGGGTCTCCATTGGATCTGACATGCATGTAGTTAACAATGGTAAATATTCAGTTTCATGTGAGATCATTGATTGTGAATTAATTAATAATTAATTCATTGATATCTCACTAGTGTAAGCTCAGTTTCAACTAGTACAACTAAGCTTAACTCACTTAACTGAGCTTAACTCACTTAACTGAGTTAAACTACTTTACAACTCACATAACTACACATATAACTTTGTTACAACTTCTAATCACTCAGTTACAACTAATTCGACTTGCATGTCCCACCATTCAACCTTTGAACTCAAATTTCCTATAGCTAACTGATTTTCCACTTCAATTAACTATTTCCAAGTGCTCATTGAGAATACATTAATATTTATTGTCCAACTATTATTAAGGGATAACAATAGTCAACATACATATATAAACAGAATTTGTTGACCATCTATAAATAGACATCATCTATAAAAAGAATTTTCTCATCATCTAAAAATAGACTTCCAAGTAAAAATATCCTAAGGCTCCATCCTAGTGTAGGTGCATAATTTTCACTAGGATCTTCTTGTTGAATCTCAACACGCCCTCTCAACAAGAAAGGGATTATCCTTCACCCCGATCCTGTCTCTATGGTATTTGAATCTGCTCTTGGTGAGAGCCTTCGTCAGAATGTCTGCATCTTGATCTTCCATAGGAATGTACTGAAACAACATGATCTTTCTTTGCAAGCAATCTCTGAAATGATGATACCGGATAGATATATACCTAGATCTATCATGAAACACAGGATTAATCAAGAGTTTAATGCAACTTTGGTTATCACAATGGATCACTGTCAAATCTAAATGAGAACCAAACAAACCAACAAATATCTTTCTCATCCAGATAGCCTCACATGGATCTTGACTCGCTTCCATGTATTCCTCTTCCGTTGAACTGAGTGCCACAAATATTTGCTTCCTGTTGTACCAAGAAATAGTTGTAGATCTGATACTAAAGATCCCCCCTGATGTGCTCTTTCTGTCAGTTGGGCTGCCCGCCCACTATGCATTCATGAAGCCATGCAACTTCACCTCATCCATCTGTCTGTACTATAATCCATACTCAAATGTGCCCCTCAGGTATCTCAGTACATGCTTACCTGCCTTCCAAAAGATCTTGGTAGGCTTAACCATTGCTTGACTCAGTTGGTTAACTGCATAGCGAATGTTTGGTCTCGTGTTCACTAGATACATTAGTGAACCCACTAAATTTCGATAGACAGTAATCTCCACTACCTCTCCAGAAGTAGCGTCCTCTTTCCTCCAGTTTACTGGAAGAGGAGTATCCATGGGTTTGCAACCCTCCATGTGAAACTTACCCAGTATCTCCCTTGCATACTTTCCTTGAGACATAAAAATTTCACCATATCGCTACCATATTTCCAATCCAAGGAAATAATGAAGGAGGCCCATATCCTTCATCTCGAACTCCTTTGCAATATCCTCCTTGCATGAGTGTATCAGTTGCTCATCACCAGTCAATATTAAATCATCAACATAAATAACAATGATTAAAATCTTACCTCCACCACAATTTGTATAGGTTTTATCCGCTTCACTTTTGGTGAAGCCCAGTCTGGTGAAATAGTTGTCTATATGAGTGTACCAAGCACGGGGTGCTTGCTTCATCCCATACATCGCTCTTTTTAGTCGGCACACATGTGATTCGTTGTCAAAGATATCAAATCCTTCAGTCTACTCTATGTACACTTCTTCCTCAATGATCTCATTGAGAAAAGAAGTTTTTAAATCCATCTGATGAATGCACCAGCCCATCTACACTGAGAGAGCAAGGATGGTCCTTATGGAAGAATATTGTGCGACAGGTGCAAAGGTTTCTTCATAATATATCCCCTCGATCTGTGAGAAGCCCTGGGCCACAAATCTGGCCTTTCATTTCTCAACACTCCCATCAACAACTTTCTTTACCTTGTATATCCATCTTGAACCTACCACTGATTTATCAACTGACCTTGGAACAATTTCCCAAACACTGTTTTTGAAAATGGAGTCATACTCCTCCACCATTGCATCTACCCATGTGGGCTCCTGCACTGCTTCCTGAAAGGAAGATGGTTCACTCACAATACATTTTCTCATGAGAGCCATGTATCCAGTAAATCGATCAGGAGACTGTCTATGTATGCGCTATGAAGTAGGGGCTCCTACATTTTGTGCAACATCTAGTCTCAATCTATCAGCTTCTATGGTGTGCTTTCTTCCATTTATGATGTATGGCTCTGCATGAGTGGCTTCCTCCACTCCATGAACCTCCTCATGTGGCTAATCCACATCTTGAGACTCATATTTGGGAACTAGTAGTTCCTCCTCTGCATGCAAGTCCAACTCCCTCTCAAGGGACAACCATGTAGCTTTCCCCTCATCAAATTTTATATCCCGTCGCACAATAGTGATTCTATTGTTGGGAAAATACACACGATAATTATGGGGTGTTTCTGTGTACCCAAAAAAAATACCAACTTCAGCAGTCGGTTCCAGCTTCTTCCTAGCATCCTTGGTCACATGCACATAAACAGATGACCCAAAAATCTTAAAGTGTGAAACATCAGGTTTCTTACCAGTGAAAGCTTCTTCAGGTGTACTCATGCCAAGTACTCTATGAGGACAACAGTTTTTCACATAAACCACAGTATTGCATTCTTCCTCCCACAAATGCATTGGTAGGAACTGATCATGCAACATCGCTCGTGCAGCACCCATGATCGTTATGTTCTTCCTCTCCGTGACCCCATTTTATTGTGGGTTATGAGGCGCTATGAGTTCTCTTCGAATTCCTTCTTTGATGTAGAAGTATTTGAACTCGTTAGAGATGTATTCTCCACCATTATCGCTCCTTAGAGCTATAATATCCCTCAATCGAACCTAATTGTAAATGTAATATAAATATACTTAAGTTGGTGAGTTGTTTTGACCTCATTTGGTAATGCACAGCATGCGGCATAGTGTGCGCATGAACTGCACAGTAAAATGATGTAATATGCACATCGCAAGACATCGTGCGCAGTATGAAGGACAATGAGCCTCGTGTATATGATATGTGTTATAGGTTGGTGAGCCGATTATTATAAGTTGGGATGCTTATGTTTTGGTATTAGGCCGGAACACCTAGATGTCAAGGGCCAATGCGCCTACTTTGTACATGACTCATGATTAATATAAAATGCATCGTTGCGCGTAGACTGACCACGATAAAAGATATGGGGGACTGAACTTCACCAGTTAGGGAAAAGGAGGGCCAAAATTCAAAGGAATATTATATTAATATTCCTAAAACGTAAAGTATGGATAATTATTTTATCCTAAGTTATAAATTTGGAGACAAGTGGACCAAAGCAACTTTCGATATGACAAGTGTCAAGTTGGGGACATGCATTCATATTGTGGGGGGAGCCTGACCATCATCCTGACCATCACTTTTCATGAAGAGTTCACAGTGATTTTGGTACACACTCAGTTATCCAGTCAATGATTCCATGACCATTTTCACTCACGCATTATGTTATCCTGGAGATAGCCTTTTCACCATTCTGGAACCTATTCCCATAACCTTTTGGTTGGTGTACCTGGTTAGCTTGGAGTGGGATTGAAGAAGCGGGTTGTCAAGCCCATGAGCAGTTCTCTGAGTGAGACAATTGTTGGGGATTTATTCCCGAAGGTGCTAAACTATAGCTACAGCGCTCTGAGACTTCTGGTCTGGCCTGTTGTTGAATCCCTGGAAGGGAAGTGGGGCAGCCGAGGGACTGTTGAGCAGAGAAGGGGCACACTTTCTTGGGTGGGACAGGCATGTGGGGAATGAGAGGTTGTAGGTTGTTAGTTGAGTGAGCACCTGAGACAAAGTCTTTCCTATTGTCCATGAGCCTTAGCCTAGGTAGGAACCCTTTACCCTGGGTGGAGTTCAGTCCCATCTTGGGGGTGACTCGTTGTTGAGAGTGATGAACAATGTAGTCTATGGATGGGAGGTTCGTAGACGGTCTGTAAGCAGTTGGTGATAGTCTTTCTAAGATAAGTACCAATTGTATGATAAAATGATATGTTGCTTGTTATTTACATGCCTATGTTACGATTTTACCATATATGTGATTATGATTGCTTCTGTGCTTATGGGTAATTTCCTGTAAATGATGCATATCTGTAGTTACTGTTATTTCAGTATACCAGTCGTATGTTACAGAAAGAAAGTTATTGTTTATATTTAAAGCTTCCGCAAGAATGTTGTATGTATATGTTTTAGCTACATGTAGTTTAAAGAGTAAATATAGGTGGCATAGATTAGTTGATTACTGGGAATGTTACCGACTAGTGTCAGAGCATGAGTGGTTGATTTGGAGTGGCGCACTTTGGCCTGTGGTTGGCCGGGGGAATGTTACAGAATGGTATCAGAGCTTTATTTCAACACTGAGCTTGGATGGGCCAGAGGGGCTTAGTTGAAGCGAATATTCACAAAAGAGTAACTTCGAAGTGACTAGAATTGGAATCACTGAGTGTCCATGGAAAAAAGTCGACGTGCTGGCACGCGCGCGGTAAATTTTGGCACCACGTGGGAAAACGATGGCATGCCAGTGTGCACAGTAAATTGTGGCACTGCATGGAATATTACTATGTGTATATGTACGCGTTGATTTAGCCCGGCACGGTGAGCACACACATAGTAATGTGCACATGGGGTGCGCAAGTATTTCTTAACGTAGAGTAGGTTTGTTAGTACGTGCATAAGTATGAGTATAAGTTGTTTCGCGATGGTGTATTCAGTAGTGTGCGTAGATATTTGGGCACTATGGAATATGTTAAACTTGACATGGTGCATGCATAGGATGAAATGCATGTGGAATATCGATGCGCAATACAAAAATTGTGCGCAGTGGGTATTGCCGCACAATGCAAGAGTAGTGTGCGTGAGTTGTAGGTGCGATGAAGAAGAAATGCACAGTAGATTTAGGTACACGGAAAAGTGTTTTACCTTGTGATATTGCTATGCACAATAATATAAATGAACAGGTCAAGTTTAATGCACGTGAAGTCGCTTGGAAGGCGATGAGTCTGAGTTCAAATTTCATAATAATAAAAGAAAAAGAAACACATAACCGCATCGAAGCATTAATTAAAAAGAATTCTGAGTTTTAATTTCCTCCGATTTAGACAGATGAAAATAAAAATATAAGATTACAAGAAAAACTTATTATAAAAGAAGACAAGATTCATAACATCACCAGATAGGAATTGTAATAAAACAGTCTAAAATCCGTTTCTGTATTTATATAGTCATATTAATCACAAAATTACAAAAGGGTGATGACAACAGTTAGCCTATTGTAAAACGGGTTTTTTGAAGAACAGGCCTATCATCTCTGGTACTCTTTACCTCCACTACTGGTTGTTCAAAATTCATTGAGACATGCTTATCTTAGTTGAAGATTTACTTTAGCTTAGTGATCTCCACCTTTAAGGAAGAATCTAACCAAACCGGTTGATTCTCCCCAACACTTTCGGCCGCTTCAGTCGTAGATTCCTCCTTCTTATGTCGCTTACTCCTTTTCTTCTTAGCAGCTGACTCGTTGATAACTAAATCTTTTATAGTGGGATTCAGCCTAGTTTCCATCCGCGAGTCTGTAGCCGTCTCTGTATGAAACTTAGTTTCCAGAATGTGCGCAAGGACCCTTTCCTTCTCACTTGTAGGAAAGTCTAGCATGTTGCTCAAATAACCCATCTCACTCGACATAGCCTTGTCCATGTATCTCAGGTTGGGGATACCGAAATGTGTCTTTACAGAGAGCAGGAAGCCGAGAAATTTGGATATTACTTCGGTTTTGGATACGTAGATATCTTCATACTTGGGGAGTGGTAATTATAGAACTCCATTTATGAAGCGCAGATGGATTGCGTACAAGAGCGTTGGGTTGCCATGCTTGGCCAATCCATTTCGAATGATTAGCTTTTGAGTTCATTACTTGGCAGCGTTCAGCCGATGTCACATGGTTTTGAAGTACCGAATGAGTTAAGCAGGGTGATAGGACTAGCCGTCACCCGCTCCACGAGTGGTGGATTTGAAATGTTGAGACACGTGATGCCGCGTCTTGGTGAAAGTGATTTTGTAAAACCACCTTCTTTCTCAAGTGTATCTCTGAAGGCACTATGCGTCTATGTTTTCAAGACTTGGGTCTTATCTAGAATTTCTATGGTGATAACACCAGGAAATCGGGAGAGATAATTCTGATGGTTATATAGGATCAAAAGGTGCTTATTCTCATAAATTGTTGAAATTTAGCCAAATACGTTTTGATGGCTACACGTTTTGCAGAATTAACAACAACTCAATCAGATCAGACCAATGTGGATTCCATAATAATGGAAGAAGAACAGGGGAATTACAGTCAGCAAGAGGAAAGCAGAGGGGTGGATATCCATTTGGGCATGGAAGGAACGAACTCCAACGGACATGGAGAAGAAAGGAATGAAGATATGAATACGGCTGAGACCATTAAGAATTTGCAGAAGGATGTCCAAAGACATAAAGCTGATAATGAAAGGCTTATGAAAGCCAAAGAGCAGCAGGATGAATTCAACATGAAGCTATTGGATGGTTTGAACGGAATAGAAAAGAAATTGGTTAAGGAGAGTGACTCAAGTAAATCTGAGAGTCACAAATCTTCAGAGGAGAAAGGAAAAGTAAAAAGTGCTAATATACATCACCATCGTTCCCAAAGGCATTCCAATAAGAGAGAAGGCAACAACTCATGTCTATCCCCTGTCATAAGGTATAAGAGATCTGGGGTGGATGAGCTACGAGGAGAAATGAACAAAATCAAACCTCCTACATTTGATGGTGAGCACAAGAAGGATGAAGATGCAGAAACATGGTTTCTAGGCATAAGAAAATATTCCAATTGCATAATTATTCTTCTCATGCAGAAGGTAGAATCGTTGTCTATTAACTCAAAGGAAATGCCTCCATGTGGTGGGATCAACTTGTGCAGGTGCGTCACATTGTAGAGAAAACTGTTACTTGGAAGGAATTCAAGAAGTATTTTGAGAAGAATTACTTAACTAAAAGGTACTATGACAAGAAAATGAAAGAGTTCTTTGAACTTAAGCTCGGAAGTACGACCATAGATGAATATGAGAGAAGGTTTCTGGAATTGTTGAAGTATGTCTCTTTCATTAAGGACGAGACAGTCAATATTCAAAAGTATTTAAGTTGATTGCCATCGTTCATCAGTGACAAAATATAGTATGATGATCCCAAGACATTAGAAGAGACCATAAGGAGAGATAAATTCTTATATGATCAGATGAAAGAAAGGCCAGCTTTCCAAAAGGCTTGGGAAGACAATAAGAAATTCAAGGTGGATCAAAGGAAGAAGGGAGCTAAGCCACCATTCTTCAAAAATAATCCACAATGGCAACAAACGCATAAAGAACCCAGAGTGATTGACACAGGGATTCAAGGGCCAAGACAACCACCTATGCAATGTTGGGGTTGTAAAGGAGACCATAGGTTCAGAGATTGTCCTCATAGAGGTGAAAGAAGTAGGGTTGTTCACAATGTCAAGTGAGTAGAAATAGTAGAGGACATGGGAAGATATGTACCAAGGATTTATGCAGTCCTGGACAACAAGAAAGCAGAGTATCAGTCCCACATGATTGAAGTGGAAGGTATGATCAACAACCAAACCCTTGCTATTTTAATTGATTCAAGAGCTAGTCATAGTTATATAGACCCTAAGATGGTGGAAAGTTTACATCTGCCAAGAAGAAAGCATGGGAAATCCTGGTTGGTGCAACTGGCTACAGGAGCCAAAAGAAAATTTAATGAGATGGTTAAGCCATGCCTCATAGACATGAATGGACTGAATACCAAGGCGGATTTAAACATCTTGCCTTTAGGTTCCTATGACTATCTAATTGAGATGGATTGGTTGGACCAACATCACACTCTCTTAGATTGTCACAACAAAGATTTTACTTTCCTGGATGAGGAAGGGAAACTAAGGAAGGTATAGGGAATTCCCAGGGCAGTAACCATTAGATAAATTTCATCATTGTAGCTAAATAAGTGTTACAGAAAAAGATGTCAAATAATTGCAGCTCATTTGGCAGAGACACCTAAAGATAAGGTGCCAAATTTGGAGGAATATGCAGTCCTGGAAGATTTTGAAGATGTGTTCAAGCAGGTACCTGAACTACCCCCAAGGAGAGACATTGATTTCTCTATAAATTTGATTCCTGGAGCAGCGCCAGTATCAAAGACTCCTTACAGAATGAGTACACCAGAATTGAAGGAGTTGCAAATGCAGCTTGAAGAACTTCTGAAGAAGGGGTATATACGCCCAAGCGTGTCACCTTGGGGTGCCCTAGTCTTGTTTGTGAGAAATAAATATGGAACATTAAGGTTGTGCATTGATTTCAGACAGTTCAATAAAGTGGCTGTTAAGAAAAAGTATCCTCTACCAAGGATTGATGACCTCTTTGATCAATTGAAGGATGCAAAGATATTTTCAAAGATAGATCTCAGATCAGGATACCTATCAGGTAAGAATTAAAGAAGAAGATATTAGCAAGACCGCCTTCAGGACAAGGTATGGTCATTATGAGTTCACAGTGGTACCATTTGGGTTGTCAAATGCACCAGTTGTTTTCATCTGCTTAATGAATGGTGTTTTTAGAGAGTATTTGGACAAGTTTGTCATTATATTTTTGGATGAAATTCTTATATATTCCAAGTCAGAGGAAGAGCATGAACATCATTTGAGGATGGGGTTGCAAGTATTAAGGGAATGTCAGTTATATGCCAAATTGAGAAAGTGCTCATTTTATTAGAAATAGATTCATTCTTTGGGGCATATAATTTCAAAAGATGGGATAGTAGTGGATCCTGAGAAGATAGAGTCCATTAGAGAATGGTCATCACCAAAGAATGTGACAGAGGTGAGATCATTCATGGGTCTTGCAGGTTACTACAGAATATTTATTGAAGGATTCTCAAAGATTACACATCCAATCACCTCCTTGCAAAGAAAGGGAATGAAGTTTCAGTGGACACTGGATTGTGAGAGAAGTTTCCAACACTTGAAACAATTATTGACAAGTGCTCCAATATTAAGGATCGCAGACCCAGAAGAAGACTTCATCGTATGCACTTATGCATGTAATGAAGGACTCTGTGGAGTCCTCAGTCAAAATGGGTTTGTCATATGTTACGAATCAAGGAAGTTGAAGGATCATGAAAGAAACTATGCCACTCATGATTTGGAGTTGGCGGCCATAGTGCATTCCCTGAGAAAATGGAGACACTACCTCATGGGGAAAAGGTTTGAGCTAAAAACATACCACAATGGTTTGAAATATTTATTTGATCAACCAAATCTAAATGCTAGGCAAAGAGGATGGTTAGAATTTCTAAGCGAATATGACTTTGATATAAAGCATATCAAGGGGAAAGAAAATAAAGTGGTTGATGCACTCAACAGGAGCGTGCATGAACTACGTGCTACAACCATTAGCATGTACCAAACTGATGTTAAAAGAAAAATTATGGAGTCTGCTAATGCAGATCTGCAGTACAGAGAATTGGTAACAATGCTACAACAGGGTAAGATACTTTGGAAGGTGGATGAATATAAGTTGGGGATAGATGGAATACTGTTGCACAAGAACAAGATTTTTGTTCCAAAAGTCTAGGACTTGAAACATATGATTTTGCATGAAATACATAATGTTCCTTATGCATGGCACCCTGGATATCAGAAACCATGGAAACGATCAAGAGCCATTACTTTTGGCTAGGTATGAAGAAAGAGATCGTCGATTACATCGCTATATGTATGGAATGCCAAAAAGTGAAAGTTGAGAATAGACACCCAGCAGGGTTGCTGCAACCTTTAACCATTCCTTAATGGAAGTGGGAAGTGGTGACAATGGATTTTATTATGGGATTTCCTAGAATAGGAAAGTTGCATGATTCGATCATGGTGATAGTGGAAAATCTTACGAAAGCTGCCCATTTTATTCCACTGAAAACTAAGCACAAGGCAGCAGAAGTTGTTGATATTTTCATGAAGGAAGTGGGACGATTGCACGGGATTCCTAAAACAATTGTGTCTGACAGAGACCCGAAATTCACCTTGAATTTCTGGAAAGGATTGTTCAAAGGATTCGGAATGAATCTGAACTTTAGTACAGCTTACCATCCTAAGTCTGATGGACAGATAGAGAGGGTGAATAGAGTGATAGAAGATATGTTGACAATGTATGTGATGGATAAACCATCAAAATGGGAATACTACCTACACTTGGTAGAATTCGCGTACAACAATGGGTATCAGGCATCATTAAAGATGAGCCCATTTGAATCACTTTACGACATAAAGTGAAATACTCCAGTGAGTTGGGATAATCCAGTTGATAGGACAGTAGTTGGGCCATAGTTTCTCAGGGACATGGAGGACCAGATGACAAAAATTAACTGGAATTTAAAATCTGCCCAAGACAAACAAAAACGTTATGACGATAAGAACATAACCCACAAAGAATTCAAAGTGGGTGATCATGTTTTCTTGAAATTGAAAGCTAACAGGAGTTCCCTGAAGTTGGGAAGCTGCGCCAAGTTGGCAGCTAGATTTTGTGGGCCTTTTGAAATCCTGGAGAAGATTGGTCCAGTTGCTTATATGATTACATTACCTGCATCTATGTCTATTCATAATGTCTTCCATGTGTCATTGCTAAAGAAATATATACCCGATGCTAATCATGTTATTGATTGGAATGTGATTCAGGTGGAGCAAGAAGGTGATTTTCAAGTGCATCTGGTGCACATTTTGGACAGGAAAGTCAAGCAGCTCCGGAACCAATACATAGGGCTTATAAAGGTTCAATGGACCTGGTACAGTCCTGAGGATGCTACTTGGGAGCATGAAGATACAATGCGGACAGAATACCCGCGTCTTTTTGAATATTTTTGAAATATCTGATATATATGGGTGTATGATGCACTGAGGACAGTGCATAAATAAGCAGAGGGGATTGTAATATCCCTCGACTGAACCTAATTGTAAATGGAATATAAATATACTTAAGTTGGTGAGTTGTTTTGACCTCATTTGGTAATGCACAACATGTGGCATAGTGCGCGCATGAAATGCACAGTGAAATGATGTAATATGCACATCGCAAGATGTCGTGCACAGTAACTAAGGTGCGCACAATACGGAGGATAATGAGCCTCGTGTATATGATATGTTTTATAGGCTGGTGAGCCGGTTATTATAAGTTGGGATGCTTATGTTTTGGTATTAGGCCGAAATGCCTAGATGTCAAGGGCCAATGCGCCTACTTTGTACATGACTCATGATTAATATAAAATACATCGATGTACACAGACCGACCACAATAAAAGAGATGGGGGACTGAACTTCACCAGTTAGGGAAAGGGAGGGCCAAAATTCAAGGGAATATTATATTAATATTCCTAAAATGTAAAGTATGGATAATTATTTTATCCTAAGTTCTAAAGTTGGAGACAAGTGGACCAAAGAAACTTATGATATGACAAGTGTCAAGTTGGGGGCATGCATTCATATTGTGGGGGGGATCCCAACCATCATTCTGACCATCACTTTTCATGAAGAGTTCACAGTGATTCTGGTACACACTCAGTTATCCAGACAATGATTCCATGACCATTTTCACTCATGCATTTTGTTATCCTGGAGACAACCTTTTCACCATTCTAGAACCTGTTCCCATAACCTTTTGGTTAGTGTACCTGGTTATCTTGGAGCAGGATTGAAGAAGCGGGTTGTTAGGCCCGTGAGCAGTTCTTTGAGCGAGAGAATTGTTGGGGATTGATTCCCGAAAGTGCTAAATTGTAGCTACAACGCTCTGAGACTTCCAATCCGGCCTGATGTTGAAGCGCTGGAAGGGAAGTGGGGAAGCCAAGGGACTGTTGAGCAGAGAAGGGGCACACTTCCTTGGGTGGAATAGGCATGTGGGGAATGAGAGGTTGTAGGATGTTAGTTGGGTGAGCACCTGAGATAGAGTCTTTTATGTTTTCCATGAGCCTTAGCCTGGGTAGGAACCCTTTAACCTGGGTGGAGTTTAGTCCCAACTTGGGGGTGACTCACTATTGAGAGTGATGAACAGTGTAGTCTATGGCTGGGAGGTTCATGGAAGGTCTGTAAGAAGTTGGTGACAATGTTTCTAATATAAGTACCAATCGTATGATAAAATAATATCTTGATTGTTATTTACATGCCTATGTTACGATTTTATCATATATGTGATTATGATTCCTTGTGTGCTTATGGGTAATTTCCTATAAATGATGCATATCTGTAGTTACTGTTATTTCAGTATACCAGTCGTATGTTATAGAAAGAAAATTGTTGTTTATCTTTAAATCTTCCACAAGAATGTTGTATGTATATGTTTTAGTTGCATGCAGTTTAAAGAGTAAATATAGGTGGCATAGCTGAGTTGATTAATGGGAATGTTACCAACTGGTGTCAAAGCATGAGTGGTTGCTCTAGAGTGGTGCACTCTGGCCTGTGGTTGGTCGGGAGAATGTTATAAGAGCCTTCACTTGCTTCCTCGACTCTTTCTCCACCAATGCTTTAAACTCACAGAACTTTGAGAATGTTTGATCCTTCTTCTCCATGAAGAAGATCCAGCATTTACGAGAAAAGTCATCAACAAAAATAACATAATACTTATGTTTTGATGTTGAAGCAAATGATAATGGTCCACACACGTCTGTGTGAACTCTCTCGAGGATCACCGAAGCATGGTTATCCTTTTCATGAAAGGTGGAATTTACATACTTCCCAATGGTGCAACCCTTTCACTGATCTAACTGAGCAAGTTTTCCCATTGGAAGTCCAGTAGATATTTTATGCATGATTTTCAAGGCTCCATGATGAATATGGCCCAATCACCTATGCCATAATTCGCCTTCATCCTGGCTCACAACCTTTTCTACCTTTCCCATCATGGCAGCGCAACCATCTACCTCTAGCTTGTAGAGATTCTTATCTCGAATCCCTATCTTCTTGACTTGAACCGTTGTTTTATGTCCCAGAAAAGATTTTCCATTGCTCAAAACAACGTCATAGTATATGTCCTCCAACATTGCGACTGAGACCAAGTGTTTCTTCAAACCTGGAACATGTATAACATATTTCAATTGAAATGATTTACTTGAGTCCCTATGAAAGGTAATGGTACCAATTTCATTCGCACTATATCATCCATCATCGCCCATCTCTATATGCATTTTTAGACTCTATATGCATTTTTAGATCTTTCTCCTGCAAGTCATTGAAAAGCTCCTTATCTCCCTTCATGTGGAAGGAAGCGCCACTATCCAAATACCACACCGATCCCAATGCTCTTGACACCATGCATGCGATCAAGGAGAAGGCAAGTTCAAATTGTGAGGCAAGGGCCTCACCAACTGCAGCTCCAGCAACCTTATTGTTCTTCTTCTTCTGTGGACAGTTAGTAGTGAGGTACCCATGTTCGTGACAGTGAAAACACTTCACTTTGGAAAAATATAGCTTCTTGACTTTAGACTCAGATTTTGAATGGAATTTCTTCCCCTTCCCTTTCCTTACCTTGGAATCCAAAGCACAATCCTATTCATCATCATGCTTTGATGAAGATACATCTCTGGTGTTCTGCCTAAACTCCTCCTACACTATATCCAACCATAGTCGTTCCCAATCTGGAAATTTTTCCCTTCCATTGACAGAGTCTTGATAACTGTTCCAACTCTTGGGAAGTCCTAGGAGATCCAATATCACCAAATCATCATCAGTGAATTTTATTCCCACACTCCCCAGCTCATACCTACATTGGAAAAACTTCGTGAGATATTTTGGAATGGAGTCGCCCTTCTCCATCTTGATCTTACTGAGTTTATCTTTGAGTGCCAATTTCCTATGGTCATTGTTGTTTTGGAATAGATCCATCAAATCCTTCCACATTGCATATGGTGTGCCTTTCCCATGGAATTTTGAGATAATGTGGTCTCATACTCTCTCAAACAGGATCCTCCTTGCCTTTGCCACTTTCTTTTTCCATGCATCAAGATTTGTAGCGTCTGCAACATCTGGCTTAGGAACATATTTGTCAATGAATTCCTTCAAGCCATTCTTCGAGTACTTCCTCCATCCTGGCCTTCCAAGCAATGTAGTTCGAGATTCCCTCAAGTGCATACTCTAACTTCAAGCCATTGAAATCCATTTTGATCTTGAATCAGCTGTACCACCAAGAAAGTCTTTCTGCAAATTTGAATTCTATCCAATCACAAACTCAGCTTCTACAATTTCCTGCGCTCTGATACCATGTAGAAATTTTAATACAAATTATGTATTTCTTGGATTCTCCTGATCTAACAATTATATACCACTTTTAAATATAGAATCGCTTCTACAAATATTTTTGCAGAATTTAAAACATGATCGCCAATTGAAATATCAAGAAGAAAGATCAATCACACATAACACAGATGTTTTACAGGGAAAGCATAGCACTATCATATATTATGTATATATCATGGATCATGAAACCATCTCATACAAAACTCTAATCCAAGAGATCTCAGTAAAATATACAATCGTCTCACACTTTCATACAAAAATTGGCAAATTCATGTGTCGATTTACTGCCTCCAGACAGCCTGCCTCCTCTGTGCAATCCCTGTTGATGGAAATCCTTGCAATGAATGAAATTCTCTTGCCTAGGATGCACATTCCTCATTGGTACATGCAATGTGTGTGTGGTTGCATGATTTCACCCACTAAAGTCACAACTAATAGTCAAACTTTCCCTTTCACCTGTTATCTCAACTGGGTCTCCACTGGATCTGACATGCATATAGTTAACATATGTAAATCTTCAGTTGCATGTGAGATCACTGATTGTGAATTAATTAATAATTAATTCATTGATCTCTCACTACTGTAAGTTTAGTTACAACTAGTACAACTGATCTTAACTCACTTAACTGAGTTAAACTACTTTACAACTCACACAACTACACATATAACTCTCTTACAATTTTGAATCACTCAGTTACAACTAATTCGATTTGCATGTCCCACCAGTCAACCTTTGAACTCGAATTTCCTATAGCTAACTAATTTGCCACTTCAGTTAACTATTTCCGAGTGCTCATTGAGAATAGATTAATATTTATTGTCCAACTATTATTACAGGATAATAATAGTCGACATACATCTATAAATAGAATTTTCTCACCATCTATAAATAGACATCATCTATAAATAGAATTTGCTCATCATCTAAAAATAGACTTCCACCTAAAAATAGCCTGAGGCTCCATCCTAGTGTAGGTGCATAATTTTCACTAGGATCTTCTTGTTGAATCTCAACAGATGCTTGGAGAGAGAGAACATAAGCATGATTCCATGGGAGCAATGGTCACAAGGGGAGCATGAGTGATATGAGTTCAGTGTTGCATCAGATTATTTCCATCAATGCCAAAGGGGGGGATTGTTGATTAATTGGGTTGGTTTTCATTGATTTCGACCCTTGAAGCAAGTCCAGTATCACATTCTGGTAGCCCCAATAGTATGGTTAAGGGACTAAATATTGTTTCAGGTATAAAGGTATGAAGATCAGAGTATTTGCAGGTAAGACTATACTATATGGATAGTACATGTCATGCCATTTCCGATGATATGTGGAATGACACATAACTCCTCAAGGTTATATATTTATGGCCTTGTGAAGTTGGACAACCCCCATGAGTTATCTAGAAGCCCCTAGAAGTTCAAAGAAGTCAATTTATTCTAGAAGCTCCTCGAAGAATTTTACTAGTAAAAAGTGGTTGTATCTAGGAGTTAATCATGAGTTAAGTTGTTGCAAAAAGAAAAAAATTAAAAATAAAGTAGTTGCAAATAGAAGTGGTGAGATTACTATTTGTGGATAAAGTGGTTGTAAGTGGACAGAGTGGGTTTTCCCTAAAAGGAAGTTGGGTAAAGTTAGTTATATGGTAACCCCTTGAGGAAGCTACATGGAGAGTATAAATAAGAGAGAAATGGTATCATATTAGCACCTATTGAGCACATTGAATATATATTATTTTGTAAGGTTTATTGTAGGTAATCAATGATACATATGAATTCACGGAAGTCTGTGGTTGAAATAACAGTTGACAGAAAAACTTTTGAAGTTGCAGAAATATTCAAAAAAAAAAAACCTAGTTTTTGAGGTGTACACTGGATGCAATGGAATAGGTTATGTACATACATGAGCTAGTAGTGAAAAAGAGTGTGTACAGCTTGAAAAACCATAAAATATTGATTTGTTGAGGGTACCACATTCTTAGAGTCTGAAAGAAACTTCCTAGGAAGGTCTACAGTGATCAGGTACAACATATCTATCTACAGGTTCAAAAGGTATGTCATATTCTTATGTGTAGTTGGATATTTTTTTTCTACATGAGATATGGTTATGGGAGTTTGAGGATGTGACCTAGAGAGGATTTTGGTTGTATGGAACTTATTGTATGAGCTAGATATACAGAAATACCTCATTGGTATGGTTGGTATTCATTATTGCTACATCTTGTTGGGTTGAGTGTGGAGGCATATCTTGTATTTCTTAGTACATGGTTGAGGTTTGTTTTGTTGTTGTGATGTGTTGGTGAAGTTGTTGGTGTAGTTTGAGGCTTCATATTAGTGAGGGTTTGATGTATATTCCATGTGAGGGTTATTACACTTGATCATGATTGTATACACATGTATGGCACATGACTAGAGAGACATAGATGCACTTCGTTAAGGGATATGTATGATGATGTATGGATAGGGAACAACTACAGATTAGACACAGTGACAGATTATAGGTTGATGTGACAGAGACAACAAAGTGTCTGAGTTTCAAAAAAATTGAAAAACCTAGCTAGTGTACACATGTTGTAGTATAGACAGGATGTGTACATACGTAGGTTGCAGTATAGACAAGTCACGTACATACGCGAGCTGCAGCATACATAGGTCGCATACCTGTTGGTATGTTTTGGTACAGGTTGATTACATGATATTGATACATGTTGGTTACAAGTTGTTGGCACATATTGGTATAGGTTTACAATGGTATATCTCACAGTGACAGTGTGGCAATGGTTTCATCATTTATTTGATACTTACATTTCAGTGTAGTTGGATGGGGAAAGGATGGGTGGTTGTAGAAACCTTCCGGTTATAGCCATAGAACATAGGGGGTTGTAGCCTCCTTCTGGTTGTAGCCAGAGAATTGGGGAGTTGGAGCTTCCCTCAGGTTGTAGCCTGAAAATATAGGGGGTTGGAGCCTCCTTCCTGTTGCATCTGGAGAACAAAGGAAGTTGGTGCTTCCAATGAATGTAATTCTTAAATACATAAGAAAAATCATTTTGTGTTTTTCTCCCACATTGGGTTTCCACCTAAAAATAATTGTGTATTGTGTATGTGTATGATTGCTCATTGTTCATGGTTTATTTATTCTGCAATTGTTGAATTATAAGGGAAAATTGATCATAAAGATAAAAAAAACACTTATGTACTGTAGTTAAAAAGGATTAAAAATATCTATTACTGATTCACCCCCCCGCTCAATAATCCAACAAATGATTTTTGGGCACGATCTTTAGTGTACTAGCAATTTTCCCACAAAGTTCACCACCATGCCAGTGAACTTATTCCCAACGTCGTCGACATGAAAACCTTATATCGTTGGTGAAGTTCGTATGACTGGAACCAATGCACTGGAGATGATCCTACAATTTCCTTTGACACAAACAACCTCATACCAGTTAGCTTCTGCTAATCTCCTCCAATAGACGATCCTTTATCAACCAAAAATATTTCAACCAATTCCTCCAGTACACCGGCGAGATCTGGGCTAATACCTTCGATACATGAGCCTTTGAACCGACATACATCATGTCATCTTCGTCGATACATCATGTATCGACAAGGTTCATATCATCTTCATCGATACATCACATATCAAAAAAGCTCCTTCCTTTCTCTCTGATACACTTCTTTTTAGTGAGTTTTCCTCTCATGTCGCTGATGTGTTAGTAGAGATTTTTCGACCCCGCATCAACACTGAGTGTATTAACATTTATCTTATTTTATTTATGACGTGGACCCTATCAGCAAGACACACCTCCATCTTGATACCTCTCATATTCACATCCCACTTAGATCCTTCTCATTGTGTTTGTTAGTCAGGTCTCTATTGTTTTCAATGAATAAGCATTCCATGCCTGAATGGATAACTGATTACTGATGACTACCTCACTTAATATACATGATGTTGCAGTCATAATTTAAGAAAACATGTTTGTGTTGCTAGTAGCTTTCATTGCACATAACATACCAGCTTGTTTACTTTATGCTTCTTGGTTTTCTAACTAACCATGATCATGAAAGTGTCTTGTTTCATCAGGTGGGTTAATTGTAGCATCTATTAGACTTATGGAAGCCCTGAATTAAATCCAATAAGAAAATTGGCCCTCCCACATCCTAAAGAGGTTCAAGTGCTCCAAACATTAGTTGGCTCTTTTCACAGATTTATATTTCTAAGTTGTTGATATATGACCTCGGCTCCAATGGATTGATCAAGAGCCTATATAACAAACATAACGCATGAACTCACGAAACTGAATTTAGGTGAAGTACCAACAAAAATGGGACCCAAACTTTCATTAAAAACTCCTTTGAGCACAATTTTTGGGCATTCGTCAAAGTGTAATTTTCATCCCTAGAATAGGCCAATTGTATGATTTGCATGATTATGATTCCAATGTAAGTGATGAAATCAAAATCCAAGGCTCAGAAGTGCCAAAATGATTGCGAGAAATTTCTCTCACAAACCAGCCTCATCATTCATGACATCAATGGAATGTTTGAATGGCATGATCATTTATCTAACCAGAAGAATATCCCCATGCTCTTCGCATCACAAAAAATGGTGTCCAAAAAGGACATCATATGAGTAAGTTATGATCTTTATAAATCACACTAGGAAGCGTGTGAGGAAAGAAAACCATGAAGGCACAACTGCCACACATCAAGGAAATCTACTAGTATGCAAGAGTACCAAAATCACAATCTCAATCCCATGACATCGTCAAATATCATGGTGGTCGAATATCAAACATGGAGGGAGAAGAGTTTTCCAACATCAAGACCAATCTTCATGGTGGATGAGGTGCACTATGGCTAGAATCTATGATGGCCCACCAACACTAAAAGATAAATTATAATTCTAACTACATATTATAAATAAAATAATAAACATTTTCATTGTCCTCTTGATCCAGATTATTTTTGGAACGAAATGAAAGCAGAGATATTACAATGAAACACTCATGAAAATTGCCAGAAACAGATAAATACAACAATACTTGATTTCTATTAATGAAATAATTGTAAAGAGATTGTAAAAATACAGAGTGCAAGACTCACTAGAATGGTGGAAGATTTATCTATGAGAAGAGATGTGACAGCTGCGCTCATTTGCAAGAAGATGATTACAACAAGGCTCTGAAGGCCTTTTTATGATAAACATGAATTCCAAAACCCTAGACATCCAAAAACCTAACCCTAGGAGATGAAACACCAAAAGTCATGTAAGCCCCATTTGGGTAAGTTAGTACATTAACTTCTCGGGGTCGTATCTTTTTCATACGATCTCCAGTTTAGACGTGTGATAGTCCGTTGGAAAGGTGTTTCTGTGAACTACAGATTACATTGTCAAACTCTAACTCTGTCTACATTTTTACTATGGCGAGCCAAAAAAACATTGTTTAAGGGCCCAAAACAACCCTGGAAGTACAACAAGATGTGCTGACATCAAAACATTCAAAATAAGCCAATTGGATTATTTGGGAGGCCACCAGTATCCACCTAGAAGATGTGTAGGGCTTCAGAAATCCCCGAAAGTGTAGAACCCCCAATTATGAAGAAGTATATAAGAATGTGTTGTACTAAAAACCGAAAAGAGGAGCCAATTGGAACAAGTGGGTGGCCACCAATATCCACTTGGATCAATCCTCCCCCCTTAGAAAGAAATGCAATCCATTGTGTTGAGTACCCAGGGAAGAGGTGAAAGCATTTTTTGAATCTGAATCTTGGTGAGCTACGTGCTTTGTTGAAGAAGTTGTGTTGCTTGGTCTGTGGAAGACTGTCACATGCCTGTTGCTGGGAGGATTGAATATGCTCCACAAATCTGTTGTCTCTGGCTTTGACAAGGCATTGTGTAGGCACCATTGTAGGTGAAGAAACAACATGTTTTTCTGGATAGAAGTTGTTGAGGCTGCAGTGGTTGTAGCGGTATTCTATGCATCCTTTGAAAATACTTTGAAGAGGATGCATTTTTCAGTATGAGAGATTACCTTGTAGCACTGTTTTGGTGGAGCAGTAGTTGGAACTACCTCTGGTATCCTATAGAGATGACCTTCCATAATAATAATGACACTATTGGGTCTATACTCATAGACATCATGACGTCTCCACACATATTTTTGGCCCAAAACAACATCATAGACATCAAGAGGGGAAACATCACACACTACCTCATCCTTGAAGGGTTGGATGCCATAGGACAAGCGGCATTGCTGGCTGACACGGAGATCTCATCCCTGGTGAAGGCACATGACGTTGTATGGTTGCAAGAGTGGTGTTGGTGAGAACCCCAATTGTTTGAAAACCTTGGCTGAGATTAGGTTCTTCTGGTTGTCGTTATCAACAGTTAAATAAATGGGGTCCCCTTCACCCACATTTGTGAATGAAAGATGCGCTCCCCTTCTTCAAGATTTATTGATTCTTCTGATGGAATTGTTGTGGTCGTGACTGTAGCAGTAGGGTCTATGCCGATTATATGTCTATTTTCAATATTTTATGGATCAGATTCTAAATCATGGTTCGGCTTCGTGTCTTTGACCTTGGCCAACAATGACTGTTTCGAGTGACATTCATCGGTGTTGTGCCAGGGGATTTTTTGGAAGGCACACCACTTCCCAATGTCATTATTTGTCTTCCCTTTACCATTTTTGTCCTATGTCTTGGACTTTTTGTCTAGAGGATGTTGGTTAGGGCCATCTTTACCATGCTTTCGTTGTGGAATATTTGCGGACCCGAATTCCCATTTGTTCTGGTCCCTAAATTTCTGCTCGATTTTGACAGCATATTGATTGGAAGCTCCCAATGATGACATGTTTAGGAAATCCATTTCGGTTTGGATGTACCTATGTAGAGCCCCACAGTATTTCAGAACCAGATGTCACTCGGAGTATTTGATACCCAGATTGGTGCGCAAGGTATGCAAGGTATGGAAAGTATTTGTGAACTCTGACATTGTTTGGCTCTTCTCTTGCCACAGTGTGGTCCATCTCATTTACTGGTCTTCATAGGTATCAACAAGATAGTATTGTTCTTTGACCGCATCCACAAAACAATCCCAAGTGGGCTCGGACCCATATATTCCATATTCCTCTATGTAACTTTTCTCCCAGTAAGTTTCCCACCAATGTTTGACATGGGAGAGAGCCGTGAGGAGTGCGAAGGTGATATTTTCCTTGTCGGAAAAATTTTGAATAGAGAAATAACCTTCTAATAGATTTAACCATTTTTCTAGGGAATTCGCATCTATTTGACCTTCAAATATGGGAATATCAAAATTAACTTGTACCTTGAAGGGAGAGGTTCCTCCAAAATGATCACTTGATGAATATGCACATGTTGCTATCAGCATGCGTTGAAGAATGTGTATAAAATTCTCCATCATTTCATCCTTTTGTTGCGCAACAGCTTGCTCAAGAAACAGGTTAATAGAATATTCTGCTCCATCGTCTTTATTTTATGCCGCCATCAAGGTTTTCTTGGGTGTCCGAGGGTGATTATCCTCAGGAGAGAAAAACTCGATACCTAACTGGCTATACTCAGACCTCGTCGGGGACATGCATTGAAAAATTATCAAGAGAAACCTAGATATGATAACACTAATTCTGATTATTTTTGGAACGAAATGAAAGAAGAGATATTACAATGAAACACTCATGAAAATTGCCAAAAATAGAGGAATACAACAATACTTGATTTCTATTAATGAAAGAATTGTAAAGAGATTGTAAAAATACAAAGTGTGAGACTCGCTAGAATGGTGGAAGCTTTATCTCTGAGAAGAGATGTGATCGCTACGCTCATTCACAAGAAGATGATTACAACGAGGATCTGAAGGCCTTTTTATGATAAAAATGAATGCCAAAACCCTAGACATCCAAAAACCTAACCCTAGGAGATGAAACACCAAAAATCATGCGGGCCCCATTTGGGTAAGTTAGTATATTAACTTCTCAGGGTCGTAACTTTTGCATATGATCTCCGTTTTAGGCGTGTGATATCCCATTGGAAATTTCTTTTCGATAACTACGCATTATGTCATCAAACATTGACTTTTTCTACAGTTTGACTGTGGCGAGCCAAAAAACAATGTGTACGGGCCCAAAACGGCCCTAGAAGTACAACAAGATGTGCTGACATGAAAAAATACAAAATGAGCCAATTGGATTAGGTGGGAGGCCACCAGTATCCACCTGGAATATGTGTAGGGATTCAGAAAACCCTGGAAGGGTAGAACCCACAATTACAAAGAAGTACAGAAGAATGTGATGTACTAAAAACTGACAAGAGGAGGCAGTTGGAACAGGTGGGTGGCCACCAATTGTTCGACAACAAAGGTATTCCAACAGAGGACAAACACCTTCGGTAACCACTCACATAACCAGATCAAAGATAAACACACCAATGTTTTCACGTGGTAAAACCCCTACAGGGAAACATCCACGACCCCAGCCAATGCGGCCACTTGGAGCAGTTTGTTAATGCAAAGAAAAAGATTACAGGGAGATTTTACAAGAGAGTTTCTCACAGTCGATCATCGAAAAATGATCCTCCATGCTCTTTAAATAGAGATCATGGACCAATCGGGTGTTAATCCACGGATCAATGGTCGTTAAGATCGAGGAGATTATGAATCGTCGGATCACTCTATGTCGGGAACATATCGTGACCATCGGATTTCCTAACTACTAATGCATACTAAAGAAACACACTAGAAAACACACGTTTACCTAACGACACAATAGACCAAGTAGATCTTACTAACTCCTAAGTGTCTAAATATCCTAACATCCCCCCTTAAGAACAACTTGGGATAGGATTGAAGGATTTAAAATAGTGACACAATAGGAGAAGGAAGGAGGCATTAGAGCCTATCCCCCTTTATTGACAACTTCTTGAACTCCTAACATAGATCGAAGTTTGGAAAACTTTGTCTTTGTAAGAGACTTTGTGAAAATGTTTGCAACTTGATATTTTGTAGGGAAAAAGAGCACTTCAATAACTTGATCATGAATGAGCTTTCTGATGAAGTGCATGTGTAGCTTGATGTGTTTTCTATGCTGATATTGAACTGGGTCTTTGGCGAGCTTGATGGCACTCTGATTGTCACACCAAAGGCTGGTCGGATGTTGGTGCTGGAATCCAAACGCTGAAAGGATATGTCGAAGCCACAGGGCATCCTGACTTGAATTTATCATTGCTCGGTACCCTTCTTCTATTGAAGAAAGTGCAATAGCCTGTTGTTTCTTACAGGCCCAAGTGACAGGTCCTGAAACTAGGCTGAAAACATAACCTGCAGTAGACTTCTGATCATCAGGGTCTTCATCCCAATCTGAATCCGTGAAACCAACCAATAAAGGAGTCCCCCGTGAACTATAATGTATCCTAAACTAAACTGTACCAAGAACATAGCGAAGTATCCTTTTAGCTATTTTCCAATGTCTTTCATGGGCTTTTTGCATATATTGGGAAACAAGACCAACAGCAAAGGAAAGATCAGGATGGGTATGAGTCAAGTATAAGAGGCTACCAACTAACTAATGGTACAGGGTGGCATCAACTTCAGGTGAAGTACAAGTGGCAGAAAGATTGACTCCAGACTAGAAGGGAAAAGGGGTTGGTTTACAATCGTCCATGTGAAAGCGACGAAGAAGGTCACAAGCATACTTAGACTAGGAAAGTAAAATTCCTTCATTGGTTTGCAAAACTTGGAGGCCAAGGAAATAGTGCAAAAATCCTAAGTTTTTCATTTCAAATTTCTTATTACGGATGGTTTTCACATGGTTTAAAAGTTTTGAGTCACTACCAATAAGGATAAGGTCATCAACATAAAGGACAAGGATTATGAGATGGCTTCCTACTTTCTTGGTATAGACATTAGGATCAGAATGGCATCTAGAGAATCCAGTGGAAATAAGAAAGCTATCCATTTTGGCATACCAAGCTCGGGGAGCTTGATTGAGACCATAAAGAGATTTCTTAAGGTGACAAACAAGGCTAGAGTCATTTTGGACATAGCCGGGAGGTTGTTCCATGTAGATTTATTCTTGCAAATCTCTGTGCAAGAAGGCGGATTTAACATCCATCTGATGGACCTCCCATTTATGTGAGGCAGCAAGGGCAAGAACAAGGCGGATGGAATTCATTTTTTCTACAGGGGAAAAGGTTTCATTATAGTCAATTCCTTCAACTTGGGAAAATCCTTTGGCAACTAAATGAGCCTTGTGTCTTTCAAAACTTCCATCTGATGCATACTTAGTTCTGTAGACCCATTTGCATCTAACAAGTTTTCTTCCTTTTGGAAGAGGTACAAGATCCCAAGTATCATTTTCTATTAAAGAACGATACTCTTCATTCATTGTTGTATCTCTATCTGGATGACCTGAAGCTTCTGCAAATGTCTTTGGATCATGAGTTTATGAAACTTAAACCAAAAGAGAAGAGGCTCACTGGAACTATGAATGTGTCTAACGCTGATCTAAAGAATCACCAACAAGATCACCAGCTGCTTCGCGTGTTGAACGGGCCCATCTAGGAAGCGATGGATTTGGTGTTGGTTCAGGTTCAAAGGACTCATCTAGAGGAGGGTGAGCAGTCGGAGGTAGATTTTCATCCTCACTGTCATCATATGAAGAAGAAACTAGATCATAAGAAAGCACAAACTTTGAAGATGGCTCGCAGGACGAAGAAGGCACAATCGTCGAATTAGGCTCGCGGGCCAAGAGATTTTCATCAAATTTAACATCTCTTCTAATAATAATTTCATTACAATGTGATTGAAGAAGTCTATAACCTTTGACATCTTCAGAATAACTAACAAATATACACTTCTCACTTTTAGGCTGCAATGCTTTCCTTTTCTCATCAAGAATGTGAGCCCATGCTATATTGCCAAATACACGGAAGTGACTTACATCTGGTTTAATTTTAGTCCAAGATTCTTCCGGTGTTATATTTTTAAGAGCCTTTGTGAGAGTGCAATTTACTATGTAATTTTCACATTTGATGGCTTCCGCCCAATACTTTAGACTTAATCCCTTAGATTGGATCATACAATTAGCCATTTCTTTCAATGTGCGGTTCTTTCTCTCAGCAACACCATTTTGTTGTGGAGTATATGGAACAGTGTGTTGCATTTGGATTCCATGTGTGGTGTAGTAGCTTGTAAAATTATTGTTCACATATTCGCCTCCATTATCTGTTCTTAACCTTTGAATTTGATGTCCAGATTGCTTTTCTACAAGGGCCTTGTAGGCCAAAAACTTGTCAAAAAATTCACTCTTGAGTTTTAAGAAGTAAACCCAAGTACGTCTGGAAAAGTCACCAATGAAAGTTAAGAAATAATTGCACCCAGAAAAAGAAGGAGAAGAAAGTGGACCACACAAATCACTGTGAACAAGCTGCAAAGGACCCGATGCGTGCCAAGAGGCACGTTTGTCAAAATTGTCCTGATGATGTTTGTCAAGAACACAACTGGCACAAACACCATCTCTGCATGAAACAAGAGGAAGACCAGTCACCATATGTTGATTACATATTTTTTCCAATGAGCGATAGTTTAGATGACCAAACCGCTCATGCCAAAGTTTGCTCTAGTCATCGCTATGAGCAACAAAAACTGATGAAAAATCCGATGACCCAAAGTTGTCAAACTTGTACAACCTAGTAATATCATCAGCAATTCCAGTTGCAAGAACATCCTTAGGATCTTTTAGATCCTTGATTACAACTTGGTGTGGTGAAAACTCGACGATTTTACCTTCACCTGAATGAGTGATTTGATATACTGATAGAAGGTTACAAGAAAGACTTGGAACACATAATACATCATTGAAATGACCATTATCTACTTGAACTGTTACAGATCCTACAACACTAAGAGATCTATCATCACCAACAAATATTTTCTTGGTGTTGCATTCATTTAGAGCAGAAAATATGGCTTTATCCTTAGCCATATGATAAGATGCCCCTGAGTCAATAAGCCACTCATCAAAAGAAGAAGTAGTAGTAGAATTTGAATTGAAGGAGAAACCAGAAGTAGAAAGTGCATGTTTGTGAGAAGAAGAAGTAGAATCAATATTGATGTTGTGCTCCTTCATCACTGGTTCTAAAGCTACCATCTTCTTGAAACATTTGGACTCATCATGACCATCTTTATCACAAAAGTTGCAATGTATGTTAGTATTCTTACTTTTATATTTTGCTCATTTGTCACCAGTAGGAGCTGAAGCTATCTAAGCAGGTTTGGGACCCTTATGTTGTTTGTTGTTGTTGCGAGGATGTTGCTTCTTGGGATACTTGGGTTTATCTTTCTGCTGGGCAACTAAGGCTTTGTTGGAGGGACCTGCAATGTTGATCACTCCAAATTGTACAAGCTTATCTTCCTCTCGAATCAAAGAAGCACAAAAGGACTCAA
>ML807320.1:103087-120340 GCA_009831015.1 Picea engelmannii
GGGTGTTTTTTCCTTTCCCAAGGTAATCTGGTACAAGCCTTTACTTCTTAATAAATCTTCCATATGAGATTTCCATTGGAAGTAGTTGTTGTTGGTAAGCAAGACAGTACTTGTAGAATCCATATTAAATATGCAGATAATGTAGATTTAAAAACTAAAACTGATGATCTGAATGGAAAGAGCTCGAAAATTTATGCAGTTTTTAAAAAAACGGTACTGAAAACGGACTTCCGATGTTAGAGTTATGCCATTTTTAAGAAAGGCACAATCGGTAACCAAATGACCACGTGATTGTGTAAGTTGCTTTATGAAGTGACCCACTTTTATAAAGAGAAGTGGGGATCACTTTTACAATGAAGTTACTTTATAACGGAAAAGTTGCATGCAAAATAAATAACTCTAAAATAAAATATTAAAGCTACTTATAGTCATTCACTTTTATACTTGAAGTGAAATACACTTTACAATTTTAGCATGAACTTTTTCAAAAAATGTAACAAAACAGAGACTTGAACTCAAGACCTCTTACTTAATAAGACAACTTTTAACCAAATGATCTAGCAAAACATATTGTAATGTTCAGAAGGAGGATTGGGGGTGTTGTTGTTGTTGTTGTTGTTGTTGTTGTTGTTGTTGTTGTTGTTGTTGTTGTTGTTGTTGTTGTTGTTGTTGTTGTTGTTGTTGTTGATGATGATGATGACGGCCTTAGAGAGCGTGCTAAAAAAAAACTATTTTCCCACAAGAAAAAAATTTCGCTCCGGATCTGACTGTAATGGTCGTATCTTGGGCAAATGGAAACCTTTTCAAGTGAAACGAAACATGTTTCTGACTGAAAAGAGCGCTCCGGACTTAATGGAAAAATCCTCTCAGCCCAGAAATGTATGGAAATGACAGAAATTGGAGATGAGGCAACTCGTCTTCATATCTCAATCTACAACAAGAGAGGGTCTTCAAACAGGCTCTGATACCATGTTCGAACAGGTATTCCAACAGAGGACGAACACCTTCAGTAACCACTCACATAACTAGATCAAAGATCAACACAACGATGTTTTCACGTGGTAAAACCCCTACGGGGAAACATCCACGGCCCCAACCAACGTGTCCACTTGGAGCAATTTATTAATGCAAAGAAAAAGATTAAAGAGAGATTTTACAAGAGAGCTTCTCAAAATCGATCATCGGAAAATGACCCTCCATGCTCTGTAAATAGAGATCATGGACCAATCATGTGTTAAGCCATAGATCAATGGTCGTTAATATCAAGGAGAGTATGAACCATCAGATCACTCTATGTCGGGAACATATCATGACCGTCGGATTTCCTAACTACTAATGCATACTAAAGAAACACACTAGAAAACACACTTTTACCTAACGACACAATAGACCAAGTAGATCTTACTAACTCCTAAGTGTTTAAATATCCTAACACCAATATCCACCTGGATCACCTTGTTCTCTCATCATTGTGAAGGGGATAATGACAAAAATTTGTAAATGAAAGGTCATGGGGGGAAGGTGGAAGGCGAAGAGTCACATTGAACTTCATTAAATACGGGGATTGTATCCAAGTAAGGGGATTTTGGCTGTTAGAAATTTTATGTACTATTACTAAAACTATTAATGAGGAGAAGCCCAGGGATGATTTTATGGAAATTTATTTTAAAATGTAGAAACCTTGGCGAATCTTAGTAATCCTTCATATGACAACTATAAATGGTTGGTGATTTTTTTGTAAAAATATTCAAATTTATAAGGATTTTTTATAGTTTGTATAAAATTTTGGCAATTTTTAAGGTAAAATAATTTTATCCTATAGAATTTGGGCGAATCATTTTTAGAATAGAGAATCTTTTTCTGGGAAAAACCATGGAAAATTAGCCCATGAGCGAAATTTAACCCCAAAAATCATCCCTAGAGAAGCCTATTTGTCCAAACTATTTTCTGGAAGAGCTCTGATTCTTGTGTGGGATGTATTGTGGACTATTCCTTTTCATTTTTCTCAACACTTGGGTTGTGTAAAGATGCACTTCATGTTGTAGACTACTCTTATGTATGATGGATGCATTCTTATTTCTATTCTTCAGAGAATATTTGTCTAAATTCGTGGACATAGAACCGTAAATGATTTTTTAAATGATAGACTATTTTTTGTTTACAGTTATTTATTCATATTTATGTCTTTGATCTGTGTGAACTATTTCTTGGGCCATCGTCAAGAGCATGACTAGTTCTATGTTTACTTTCTAGTTACCTTAGTTTTTTATGGATGCATGCATCTTAGATTATCTACACTTGATTATTTAGCTTAGAAATATCCATCATTGGACTGAGCCACAACTAGTAAACCCCAAAAAAGAAATGATTGTTGGGCCATAATCTGGATGGGTTCCCTATTCCAAACAATGAGAGGTCTAGTTGGGACTTCTTATCAAGTGTAACCCCTGATGTTGACAAAGGGAATTTTTCTTGTGTCAACACATCGATAAATATAGGATGGAGAGTGAAATTCCTCAATTCAATTTCTTATTTCATCCACTAAATAACCGAAAATGAATCCTCAAATATTTGGATTTGATTAACTCCATATTCTTGTGCCAACATTAAAACTAGTTTGAGTGCCAACAACTCACTATAATTATTGGTTACATGACCAACACTTGCTTTAAAAATTATAGTGTGATGCATCAATAAGTGGATTATCCCTCCAACACTACCTCTTGGTGGGGTCCTTTGGGAGGCACCATTGAAGTAATCCCATGGTATATCCATATTAAGATTGACTTTCTTAGACTAATGTAAATATTTTTTATCTTGAATCTGTGGGAAATCATATAGAATGTTTGGTACTTGTATAACAAATTTCAATGGAAGCATTTCCTTGTCCTCAAAAAATTTTAGGTTCACAACCAACCATGTTCCCCAAGCAACATTTTTTTTCTGAGTTTTCTGATCCATCTAGTTTCTTTATTTTTGCACCATCTCCTAAATGCCTCCTTAATGTCACTGCCTACCTTGAAATTTTTTAGACCAGTTATCCTTTCCACCTCGTTCCAAACCTATTTTGGAAAATGGAAAGAAATGAAGATGTGAAAATTTATTTCTTCATTTAACTAGAATAGGCTACACCAACCAAGTCCCGCAAAGTTTCTTTTTTGTAAATTGTCCTAAGTGGGAGATTTATTATTCAAGATCAATGACATGATTTTTTTATATTTTGTAGGAATATTGAGTTCCAACACAACTTTCCACCACCACTCCTAATTATCCTCTCTTCCTTTAGAAACTAAGGTCTTATATCCAATTTCTGGGACATATTCACCGATTGGATTTTGGGACCAAATAAGTTGATCTTCCTCATGTATTATCTTGAAAAAGATATTTTTAATTCATATGTATAACTTCACCATATAAAGGCATCCTCTTCCTCTAGACCCATCTCCTGGTAGGTTTCCAATGTTGTTGTGAAGGAGTTGTCTTGTCCCCTCTTGATATTCTCCTTAGAATATAGTACCCTTTCTTTTTAAGTCTCTTATGATATAAGGGGTAACCTATAAAAGCATCTACTTCAAACCCAAGGATCCAATCTAGTTTGGAATTTGTCCCCTTTCCCAACTTACCACACTAACCAATATCTGATCAGTGGGAAGGATGAAAGGAGCGATTTCCATATTATTGATGCAATTTGTAATTTTTTCACATGGTTTCTAACCCATTCCTATATTGAGTCTGGGGATAAATACTTTCTCATAATGCCTTGTATCCATAACCTTGATCCCCGAACTAGGCACCACATGATTTTAGCTTATAGTTCCTTTGAGAACAAAAAAATGTTCTTAAGGCCCCATCCTCCATTGGCCTTTGGAAGAGATAACGTTTTCCAAGATACTAGTACCAATGCATTTTCCCCCATATTCTCCCAACCAAATTAACTTGTCGCAAATACACCTGATTCTTTCCAATACTCCTTTTGGAATCCAAGCAAGGTACATTCAGTAGAATGGAATCGCTTCCAGAACTACTTTTACTAGCACCAAATTCCCCCTTATGGATAGCCATCAATTGCACCAGGTATTAATTTTTTTCTCTAATTTAGCTATCATCCATTTCCAATCACAAATTTTATATATATTTGGCTTTAGTTGAAATCCCAAATACTTTAAACCTACATCAATATCATCCAAGTTGTAAGGAAACATGTGTATAGTGAAATTTTTTACCGCTTCATTAATACCCAAAAGGGGTATCATTGACTTAGCCAAGTTTGTTTTCACGTCTGTGGCTATACATAAAAGATTTATCAATTCTTTGTTCTTTTCAACCGGTTTCCTCAAACCTTCTAAGAATATCATCAACAGAAAACAAATGTATTGCATGAAAGTTAGTGCCAATGTTCACCCCTTTAAAATTTTCAGCTTCATTTTCCTCCTTTATTAATATACTTACACCTTTAGAAACAAGAACGAAGAGAAAAAGAGATAGGGAGCAGTCTTGTCTTATCATTCTTTCTATCTTAAAAAAGGGAGATGATGCCGCATTTATTAAAATAGAAAAATATATCGATGTGATGCAGTTTATTACCCAGACCACAAATTGATGATAGAAGCCTAAGTGGATAAGGATTAATCTGATGTATAGCCAACTTACCCTATTGTAAGATTTGGATAGATCCACTTCAACCACCATCGATCTGATAGTTTTGAACTTAATAGAATGCAACCCCTATTTAGAAACCCCCAGTGCCTCATGTATTTGTCATCCCTCAAAGAACCCAAGTTTTTAATCAGATATAGGTATGGAAAAAATCATTTTCAACCGTCTCTCTATGATTTTTTATATAATGTTTTGTATGTAGTTTCATAAGGAAATGGTCTCGAACTTATTAATTGATGTTGGGTTATCATCCTTTGGTATCAACACTATGAAAGTTGTTGAAAGCACCAAGATTTTTCCCAAAAAATCTAGATGACTCCACCACCCTCCTTAAGTCTTCTTCCATAAACTCATAGAACCCTAATAAAAACTCTGCATACAACCCATCTAGCATTAGACTCTTATCCTTTTGAAAAAAAATTAGAATTAGTTGAAGCTCCTATTTTCCTACTTCATCCATTAAATCCAGGTTATATTTTGTGTTTATAAAACTTGGAAAAGAGGTTGACAACCTTAAAACCTCTACAATTGTGGCTTGATGTTCATCCTTGAAGAGGGAAGAAAAATATTTTATACCTTCATCAACCATCTTCTTAAAATGTGTTTCCCAAGTACTATCTTCTCAATCTTCCATATGGATTTGATGTTCTTTCTACGGCTTGCATATCTACGAAAAAAACTTAGTGTTCTCATCTTCATCTTGGAGATATATATTTTTAGTCTCCACTATTTTTCTTTTTCCAATAGAATATGTCTCTTTTTGTCTTTTGGAATTTTGATCTCGTATTTCCTTTCCTCATTTGTGTATCCAAACCCCTCATTGTTATAAGAGGAAGCTATAGTTTCCTCCACTTCTTTGAGAGTCTAACATCTTTCATCTTTTTCTCTTTTTCCCATTACAAATCCACCTTTTTTTTTCACGATTATGGTGAAATTGAATGGGATTTGATTATCTCAATGTATCATCGTAGGGTTACTAAGTCTCTTTGGTAATTTTAACAAAATCCTCATCCTTTAACCATTATGGGTTTATCTTGAAAGGATTCATTGGTTTTCTTTGTGTTGGGGTTACTTCCAGAAGAATAGGAATATGATTAGAGTCCCCCTCAAAGGAAACCCATTGTCTAATTCCAATTACTTCAGCCATGAAAGCTTCTAAGATTAATAAAAAAAAAACCAATCTAGTCTCCTATTCTTTTATTTAACCATGTTAGAGATAACTTTGTCGATCTTATGTTCAATAAACCTACTTCTTCTAATATTTTTATGAAATATCCTATTAAATAGTTCACTTGTGCTGATGGTGCCCACACTTTTTCTTCCAGTGATATTTTTAGGACCAATTTCTTGAAGGGATTGGCCAACCCTAGGAAATTTAGAGTTAGAAAAATATTTTTTTAACTTTTAGGTGCATTAGATCTAAGAGCTTTAAACAAAGACAAATGTTTTCCACTTTCAATTTTTTAACTAGCTTGAGACAACTGTTTTCCACTTTCGATTTTTGAACTAGCCTGTTTTTGTAGTGACATGAAATATTTCCTTCCTTTGTGTGGTTCTTTTGATCTTTTTCATTAAAAAAAAACCCTCCCTTGATCCTTCTTGAAAAAAATAACGATCTTTTGTGTGGGTCTTTTGATCTTTTTCATAAAAGAAAAACCCAAACCTCCCTCGATCCTTCCTGAAAAAACTAAGGATACTTTGTTTCAAGATCAGAGATTATATTTAAGGTCATCCATAAGGTTTTTGTAAAGACCTTGTAATTCATGTTCCTTACTCATAGTGTTAACTTCCCCAGATAAACTATATAGATGTAATTTTAACATATAAATATATAACTACGCCGAAAGGCATACACCTATTGACAATGGGCACATTTAATAGGTTTTTAGTGTTTAATCAGTTTTGTATGGACAAGATTAAATATTGATGGAATACTCTTACTCGTCCCAATAAATAAATGGTTTTGATTTCAACCACTAACTTCCTCACTATTATAACGACATCCGTTTACATGTTTATTTTTTTACTTTTACTTGATCATATTTAAAATTTACTATGGTGGCTAGTTGATTGCCACGTCTGAGTGATTAACAAATATTAAGATTTTGTTATAGAGTGGAGAGATGTGAATATGGAATGCAACCATTTATAGCCATGTGCAGCAGTGCGTTTCATTTTATAACCCCGTTTCATTTTCTGGGCTAGATGAAACCTTTGGCTCAGATATTTGATCAGGAAAATCGTGGAGCAAGTTGATCATTCGGTCGCGGATCGAATTTGTAACGAGACTTTTTCTTTAAAGAAGTTTTTATTATTTTTCCTTAACAAATAAAGAGAATATTTTCGGTGCTCAAAACCCTGGCATGACGATAGAGTTTCGGCTTCCATTGAAGCGTTCAAAGGTTTTCCTCTGAATTTGACCGAAAGCGTGGATTCGTGGTGAGTATAACCTGTTTTTAGTGTGTTTTTGAATGGTGGACACTGTTTTTTTTGGGTTTAGGCCTGATGTTCTGTGAATTTATCGGTGTCGTAGTTTGATTTGGTCCGCACAGGTTGCATTGACGGTTGCGAATCGATGATTTTGTAAAAATTGAGGAATCTTTGCGGTGTTCGGAAGGTTGCGAGTCATTGTCGGCGAAGGGACCCTGGTTTGTTGAAATGCGGAGGAGGTAGGAGCATTCTTGTTGATTTCCAAGGGTGTGGGTTTGTGTTAGGAGGTGGTATATTTTTTTGTGGTCAGGGGTTAAAGATTTGGGGGAAGTTTTGTAAGTTATGGTGTTCGTTCGGTCCTATTTGTTTGTTTTTCAATCTGTTTGTTAAAGAGAAATGAATATGTGTTCAATATGAAGAAAAGGGAAGGGTGGTTTCAGCCGCAAATTTATGGCCGCGTTTCATTTTATGGCAGCGTTTTATTTTCTGGGCGCATTCACCAGCCACGAATTTGTGGTTGTGCTAGTTGCCACGAATTTGTGGTTGTGCTAGTTTAATGTTTGATTACAACAATAAACTCTTAAAATATGAAATGATACAATTTTTTCATTAGTTTAAACACCATGACAACTATATATTTGAAGTTTGAGCACCACAATTGCTTAGGCATGGATTTCGAAAAACGAACAAATAATTTGGTATGTAAAAAAAAATATGATTTAAATTATTAGTGTATATGATTTAAGTAAGAATCTAATCCCATTCACATTATAATCATAATACATTAAATTTTGAAAAACTATACATAAAATTGAGTACATCATTCAATTTTCCATTCTCAAATAATACATCAATGGAATATATTATTTGATTTTTCATACTAAAATAATATATAAATTATGAAGAACATTTAATTTTTATTGAATAATAATAATAATATATTTTTAAGGTCATGGTTAAGTCAGACATCAAATTGGTGTATGAGGTTTTTTTGTTTGTGAGAAAAAGGACTCCTTCCACGCAGTGATTTGAGTGTTAAAATCTGTATAAGTATACATACTGTACCCCACATTGAGATCATAATAATTTAAATATATATACATTTTTTTCCCACTGAGTGACCTCCCTATTCCCTTGTCCCTTCCATCTAACTATGAACCAGAGAGAGCGACACCCCTTCATCATGTTGAGATAAGTTATGAACCTACAATTGGGATACAAACGAATTCACGATTTCCTTGCATTCCTTTTAAAATCATCACCTCTTATCTTAGCTTATACCATCGGTTGTCGAGAAAAAGGAGTGAGTACTTCCACCTCAGGTCGAAGCATGTCGTCTTGACTCCTCCAATATGAATTCTCGTGGGAGTTAAATTTTCCATTCATCCTCATGATTACATTCCACCCAAATGGTTGTACCTTCTATGCATGTTCTCTCATCTCCACTGAATCCCAACTCCCTGCCATTGAATCTGGAGGGCCCACGGACCTGGAAAACCTGCTTAGCACGAGCAGAGAAAACATACTTGATAGAATGACCTGGATGAAGAGGGTGTGGGATATTAATTTCATATGGAGCAATGTTCTTTTGACATCACCACACTTTCAAGTTGATACACATTTGACATATGCTTGATGAGAGGGTTGCTTCATTAATTAAGGGATATAATGATGGAATAAATTCCCATTTATTTTAATTACTCATTTTTCCAAAGTGAGTGCTAAGTTGGCCTGTGAGCCAGCCAAACTGTTTTTCTCTCTTCTGACATGGAAGAATTGTTCTCTCTTTTGACATGGAAGAAGGAGATTTTTTGGATTTTTGATATTTCTAAATGGATTTTTTTTATAATATTACTTTGGTTATCGTTCTGAGGATTTCCTTTTATTATACTTTAGATGGTATTTTTTGAGTCTCTTACTATGTTCAAAGATTGTAGTTGGAGATTTTTGGCTATCTAAATACCTTTTAAGAGGGCATACTCTTCTTCCTAATTATTTTTTTGCTTGTCCCAAATTCCATGCATAACTTAGTTCTTTATTTCCTCGTGGGTCGATTATAACCCGACCCGCTCTTGTTTCCCCTGGGTTTCCTTTTGAAGCTCCATCAAAGCAAAGAGTATGAAATTTTGATGTCTTTAGCCAGTCTGTAAATTCGGTGTGATTGAGTTGAAGCTGTCAGGATGATCTTGCCTTTAAATTGTTAGGAGGGTGAAACTGTATTTGTAAGACACTCAACCATCTCTTCTCCATTTCATATAACCTCTGGGGTGTTAAAATCTTCATTCTTTGGGAATTTAAGTCTTCTGATATCTAATCCTTTGTTGAGTTGATGACTCTATATATGTTGAAACTCTCATCTTTAAAAACACATATGTTTCTTGCTAGCCATATTTTCCAGCATGTGTATTTAGGTAGGGACATTCATATTCTTTTAAATTGTGGCTTGTTCTTGAAATCTAACTGATAAATTTTCTCCCAGGACCCCAGTAACTCCTAAATTGAAGTGGGCCATTTTACCCTGATTTGCATTTCTTAGAGGAGACCCATCAAAATTTATAGAGTTTCTGGGCATTCCATAAAACATATGGAGAATGGTTTTTGTGTTGTTTTTACAGAAAACACATCTAGACGGACCTTCAATTCCCCTTTTACTTAGGTTTTCTCTTGTGAGGATCTTTCCATGTAGAAGAGTCCAACAGGAAAAAATGTTTTTGGAGGAGCATCCAAATTCCAAATGTTATTCCACATAGAGTTTTTTGGTGGGATATTTGATTGCAACAATAGGACTTCATATCTGCTACGGACCGAGTATCCTTTCGATCCCCAACCTATGACATCTTGATCTTCCTGGTGATTAGGGGAAATTTCGTGGAGGTGAGAAGACAAAAGATTCACCTGACATTTAAGAACCTATGGAATGGACCCTAGATTCCACCCTCGCCAAAGTCCATCTGCATCCCAAATGGAAATATCATATAGACAGATTTTATTTTTTGTAGTGAGCCACTCCTTGATCTGTAGCAAATATTTTTCTTGCCTCAAACGAGGCTTTTTCATGATCTTATCCTCCCAGATTATTATTTTCAATTTCCTAGGATCCATGTAAGTTGAATTTGTATTAGGGGTAGCGTTGATCATAACAATTTCCAAATAGGAGATCCAACATTATCTCCAATTGGGAGTTCTACACCTCTAAGTCGATATTTCTGAAAGTATTTGTTTACCAGAGTCTTCTTCCAGTTTGAGTATTCCCCTGTTATCATTGCCCACAATAGTTTCCCTCCCAATGCAATATTGGTGAGGGAGGGGTCCTTTATTCATAATCCCCCGTGTATTTTGGGTGCCTGAGTTATTTTCCAGTTGATTAAATAAAACTTTATTGTGTTTGTTTTACCCCCTTCCTAGAGGAATTTTTTGATTTGTCTGGCTATTTCATTTTGTATGCTTTCAGGGGAAAGCAATGAGGAATATTGGAATACCGGGAGGGATGAGAGAATGGCCTTAACCAAAACCATTCGACCAACGAAATTCAACCAAATTTCCCCCTAATTGAGAAATTTTTCTTTGATATTAGACGTGATATTGAACCAATCCACTGCGGACGGAGAATTCAAGCATATAGGGATGCCCAAATACTTGAAGAATCTTCAGTTTATGACTAAGGGGAATTGAAAAATCCTTGAAATAATAGCAAGAGAAGGTGCATTTATATTCCAGATATATAAATATCACTTGTGTGAGTTTACCATTCCATCAAATATATATAGAAATTGATCCAACACTAGCTTAAAGCATCTTGCAATTACTTAAGAGGCACCTCCAAGAAGTAGAATATCGTCGGCAAATTGTGAATGATTAATTTGTTTACCCCTACTATTATTATGATTCCTAGAATTTCTCCAGTTCTTCTTTCATGATCCAGTCTTCTACCAAGAACTTATGCCATCAAAATATATAGAAGATGAGATAAAGGAAAACCTTGTCTTAGTCCTCTGGAGGCTTGGAAGAATCTTGAGGTTCGACCATTGATTAAAGGGTCTATCCACAACTGACTAATACATGATGCAATCCATTTGATAAGGGAAGGGTGGAATCCAAATTTCTCTAAAACATTGAAAAAGAAAACTATGGCAGACTCAATCAAATGCATTTTCCATATCTATCTTGATCACCATTCCCCTGTCTCTTCTACTCTTTCTGGAATGGATTGCCTTTTGACCCTGCACTATGTTATCCCAGATTTGTCTTTATGCCACAAAACCTCCCTGGGTTCGAGAGATTAACTTTGGAAGCAACTTTTGAATTCTTTAGGCTATGATCTTGGAAATGATCTTATAAGAAATGTTGCACAAAGAGATAGGTTTAAATCTCGAAAATGAAACCAAATTTATTTCTTTAGGGATTAAGGCTAGAAAGGATGAATTTGTAGCCCCACCCACTTTTCCATACTTTTCCACATATTTTATCATTCTTACCAGATCGTGTTTTACAATGTTCAAACTTTTTTTGTAGAAGTGTGTTTTGAACACATCTAGGCATGGGGCCTTGTCAGGATCAAACTGGACGAGAGCCTACCAAACCTCTATCTCTGTCACTCTCTTTGACAAGTCTTCATTATTGATTTTTGATACTATCTTGGGAATGAATGAGAGGGATTGGTATCATAGATCTCTTTCAATTGGACTTTTCTCTGTGTATAGATATGAAAAGTATGCCAAAGAAGCAACTTTTGTTTATTCAAATGATGAAAGAGTGGAGTTATATCCAAGGTAAATTTCTTTCATTGTGTTATGTCCTTTCCTAACGCTACATTGTTTTTGGAAGTAGGATGTGTTCCTGTATCATTATTGTAGCCACATACATCTTGATTTTAATCTCCAAGTGACTTCTTCTTTCCTCATTTCGTCTTGCAACTTATTTTGACAGTTTTCTTCTCCATGCAAGAGCAATGGTGTTACCTCTGAATGTTCCAACTTATTTCCAATGCCTGCTAACTGCCCCTTTATATGAAGTATTTCTTCTCGAGACTCCTTAAAGGAAGATCTTACCCACTCTTATATGGGTTTTTTTAATCTAATCAGTTTCTGTTCCCAAATATAAATAAGGGAACCCACAATCCAAGGGCTCCAAGTGAACTGGACAAGAGAAAAAAACCAGGATGGTCAAACCATAGGGGATTGAATCAGAAAGGAATAGGGCCCAATTTTTTCTCATTTAGAAAGGCTGGGGAAATGGGCTTATGGTCTGAACACGTACAAGGAAGGATTTATGAGACCAGGGTCGAAGGGTCAATTAGGAAAGCGCTACTAATCAAGAAGTGATCAATCCTTGCAACAATATGCCCTGGACCCGCTCTGTGGTTTGACCATGTGAACACCCCTTTGGAGGGATTTATATCAAAAAGATCTAAAGAGGATATTACATATTATAAGTATTCTCTGGACGAGTCTCTTATTATTGATCCTTCCCTCTTTTCCCAAAGATGAAGGGTGGTGTTGAAGTCTCCAGCTATGATAAAATTATCCTCATTCTCAAATTCCGTCCATTCTAATAATGATCTCGAACATTCCATTTTTTCCTTAATTTTATTAGGAATATAAACATTTACTATAATAAAATTCTTACCTAAAGAGAGGTGTAACAACTTGACAAATATCCAGTGAAGGGATTCCTTTAAGGCCACTAATTAATATTGATGAGCTTTCCAGACCGTGTATATTCCACCTGAATCCCCTTGCGAACTTATTGCTAGCCCAACGTTGTTCTTCCAAATGTGCTTACTTTCTTGAAGGAATGGTTGGTCCTTCAAATTTATCTCCCGGAGTAGTAGGATTCCAAGTCTTTTTGTTTTTATTAGTTGTCTGACTGATTCTATTTTTTCTTCGCTTCTCGATCCCCTACAGTTCCAAGAGATTAGTTTCATTATTTACTTGTTGATTTTGTTTCCCCCTTTAGGGGGAATTGTGCCACTTCCTCCTTTAGCTCCTATTGGGTCCCTCTTAAAGGTGATATCTAGAGTCATCTGCAACCCTAGTTCTGTTTCCTTATCTATTGTTTCCTCCCTTTTCCTTCTTCCTGACTTGCGCCTTGGATTTTTTATGATTGTTGGGACTTCTACCTCACATTATGTCTCTTCATCAGTTTCCTCCTACTATTCCTCTTCCATTATAACAAGAATTCCATATTTGGAGCTAGTACCCATGTATGAGACTGACACTTTCCATGGGTGGGCTCCTGAGGAGGGTTTCTTCCCACTTTGTTGTTGATTTGGTACCATGGTGGGAATTTGTGTGTCCACTATATGATTTTCTTGGGTATCCTCCATCCCAAATTAAGTGTCTTATATGGATTCATATCTGATGTTATTGGACCCCAGAGCCTTTCCCCTACTCTAAGGAGATGGAGGAGCCTCTAGAACTCCTGGATCCGGTTGTGCATTCGAGGGTCCTGGGCGTACTTGACCAGATCTTCCAACTCCCTTTTTTAATTTTTGGTTTTTCCATTGTTCTTGTTCCCCCTGTGGCTATTGAGAAGCTTGAGACTTAGGGAAAAATTTATCAAAATGCCCATATTCATGACATTATTTGTAGTTAAAGGGAATTCTTTCATATTCTACCTGTTGTATATGAGTCCATTCATCTAAGGTTAACTATATTTCTTATGGGAAGCCTTTTTCCAGATCTACCTCAACACATATTCTTACACGAGATTGTTTTCCCTCTCATGGTTCGGCACGATCAATATACCTTCCCAGAGTATTTCCTATATTACGGATGGTTTCATCTTTCCAATAGTGGACTGGGAGGAAGGGAAGTCTGACCCAGACATGTACGACTGATGGAATGTCATTCTCAGGACTAAAATCAGGTGTCCAACGATTCAAGTACATACCCCTTGCGCCCATGAAATATGGGCCACTATGAAAAATAGAATTTCTATCTTCCTTGAGTTCAAATAAAAACACACAAAAATCCTTACCAAAGAATGAAGTAGAAACATTCCCTTTGATAAGGGGTTTCCAGCTTTGATCCACCCATATTGCTACAAATCTTAGGGAAGGCCAGATCTTTGTGAACTGCTTGACTAGACCATTTGATGCAAACCAAAGAGCTAGGTTTCTAGATGAAGTGGCTTGAACTAGAACTTTCAAAATCTCAGCCAATTTTTTCACAAATTTGGGAGGAGTGTTGAATTTTTTAACTATGGTCGGTCTTCATAATGTGAAAAGTGAAAAGTTGTGTCTGTTGGGGAGGCCAATTTAGTATAAATAAGGAGCTAGTTCAGCTCATTTGAAACTCAAGCAATTTTCATCTCCTAGTAAATCTATGTGATCATCTCATATAGAAAAATCAACATGGTATCAAAGTAAGACTGGGCTTGACTCCCTCACGGGAGGGCTCAAGGAAACAAAAGAAAAATGGAAGATGTGAGAATAGGAAAGTAGAGCAAAGAGTGGATTTTTGTTGTGTTTGTTTGTCCATCTCTTGATAAGATTGATCTCAGAAGAGAGAGATATGACCACTATAGAAGAATGCCTGTGTTGTTTGATAATGGAGGTCTACAGTGAACTACCATAACGAAAGTTGCAAGTTATAAAAATTGTCAGAGGAGGAGAAGTAGTTTAAGCGTCTTTTTGAAGGAGTCCTACAGGCATGGAGGAGCCATCACTAGCGAAAGAGTGATTCCTACAGTTATGTCGCTCGATGAATGAAGAAGCCACTCCAGCAGAGGATATGAAGGTTCTCGAGTAGGTGAATATCTGTATGGAAATGAGATCTTTGGTGTAAATATTATAGCTCATGCATGTGATATTCTGACGAAGATTTTCCTATGCATACCAATGACGAGCATAGGCCCTCTGAGATGCCCTAGGTGATCACATGTTTCCCACAACAAAAGTTAAATTTCACTGCTTGAAGAACCATAAAATGAATGTAGTGAATTCTACTTCTTTTGATGGCATGTCGGAGGTTCAGGTCTTAGAGGGGAACAACTCTTCTAAAGAGAATGAGAATTACGCTATGCACTATTATTCAACATAGTTAAACTTGGGTTTCACAGGGAGGACATTGTATTGTGCCATGGAAAAATTCCATGTCGTCCATGCTATGCAAGAAAGAAACCCATCGATTTATAAGAGTCAAGAAGAGGAGGATTCACGACCAAGGTTGGTGTTAGATATCCATGACTCAATTATAGGTTTTGGTGGCACAGACTATTGTTAGTAATTGAGGAAAATTTGAATGGACCACCATTTTATTGACGGAGTTTGAAAGAGAAAAGTTCCACAGTGAATATGGAGGGAGTGATTAATCCTTATCTTTTACAAACAATCCATTCTGGTGATGTTCCTTCTATTTCATATTATTATTCAATAATGGAAGAGATTGTAGTAGTGTTGAGGTTAGGAGTTATGTGATGCCAGAAAGATCCAAAGGAGAGGCCTCCCATGAAAGTAGTACTTCTCATGCTGCAAGATATTAAGAAATCTTAAAGCATGCTAATTATGTCAATATGGTTATGTTGATAGACACCAAATCACTTTGGCCTATGCCATAACTTGGTCACTAATTGGGAGAGGAATTAGTGGTTGCCACTGAAGTTGAATGGATTGATTTATAGCTTCTTTGTCCTACAGACATGTTTTTCATTGCATCGATAGAATGTGAATTGTCTCCTTAGATTGCTCGGTGTATCTATTTGTTATGTAAGGTTTTCGTGGAAGTACCTATGTGGAAATAGTGATGTAGAAAACATTGTGTGAAATATATTCTCTTGTGAGGTTGAGAGATTCTTGATCTCACTGATATATTTGTGAGACATTGGTTGGGTCTATTTTTGATAGCCAAAGTTAAATATTTATCTCCCAACGCTGTGAAATTTCTACGATCAAAGTGTAAAAGTTTTGTGGTGGTAGAAATGCTTGTGGATGATGAAGGTTTCCATATGGAGACATTTTGATCCGGATTTTATCAGCAGAATGAAATGAATATAGATTATTAATAGGTGCTTAACACAAAATAACAAAGATATAGTAAAACTGGTTTTCTATTCAATAACGAAATAAGTTGAAACTGTAAAATGCAGCGGAAACAAGCTTTCTGGAATGGTGGCGGCTTATCTCTGAGAAGAGATGTGGCGGCAGCACGCATTGTCCAGAAGAAGGTTACAATGAGGCTCTAAAGGCCTTTTTACAATAAGAAAGAATGCCAAAAACCCTAGACATCCAAAAACCTAACCCTAGGAGATGAAGCGCCAAGTCATGTGGGCCCCATTTGGGTAAGTTAGTTCATCAACTTCCCAGAGTCGTAACTTTTGCATACGATCTCCATTTTAGGTGTGATAGCCCGTTGGAAAGGTATCATCGAGGAGATTCATTTTGGGGGCTCAATATGCCTTCAACTATTGTTGAGGAGCTCTATCCTAAAAAACCTTCATTTAGGCCCTCAAAATGGCCCCGGAAGTTAAAACTGCTAAAAATAGTAAATTGCCAAAATTGTCAGAAAATTGTTTTGAGCCAGTTGGAAAAGGTGGGTGGCCACCGATATCCATCTGGATCACATTTCCAATGACCATGAAGGCAAGATATGGTGATGGACCCTGTGATGGAGGAAGATACAATATGAGACTCAAAGAGAGAAATTGTAGCAGTCCCAGTACATGAGTCGAGCCATGAGATATTGAGGGAGCAGGCATGGCAGTAGTTCCAATGTATGTAGAGGCACTCTCAGAGAAGGAGGTGGTACTACATCTAGAGAGAGAAGATATTGAGTTACCTCTGGAGAAGGAGGAAGAGCTACCTTCGGTGCCATAAGGAGCAAAAATAGAGGAGGAGTCACCTCCAGCTCTAGAGGGAGCATTTATTGAGCCACTCTCAGTTATAGATAGAGCGGCTACAAAGGAAACAATTGCAGAGAGAGAGTGGAGGAGCCAGTTCCATAGATAACAGCCTTAGAGGAGGGAATTTGCTGACAGAGAAGAGAATTTATTCTCAGTCTCAATGTTTAGTAGTTAACAGAATCTGAGAGGGAGAAGTTGCAGAATACTAGAGAGATTAGTTACAAAGAGAGTGGAGAACCTACTCTCAAGAAGAGATCTAGATAGTGCTTTGCAATAAGCACCTTGAGCCATATCATGATTGAGCATATTGAGTTGAAGCAAAGTAGG